>PVJX010025707.1:0-26636 GCA_004027295.1 Dolichotis patagonum | reverse complement strand
TGGCTTCCTCACAGGGTCCTAACTCCCCTCTGTGGGCTCCTGACTCCCTAAGTTGTAAGGCGAATGCTGGGTGTGGCCACCCCGGAGCCTGTGGAATCTCAGGCAGGCCAGGCCTCCGTGCCTTGTCCCAGGCAGGTCTCCAGGAGGTTCCCTGCGAGTGAAGGGCCTACAGGTCCCAAAGAGTCAGGCCAGAATGTTGCTTTCTGAAAAGTCCCCGATCCCAAACAGACCTGGGCAAGATGCCAGTCTCCACAATATTCCCAATCCAAACAGCCCGGGCCACTCTACGGTCCGGGAGTTTCCAGTCCCAAAGAGACAGCCTGAGATGCTGCTTTCTGGGAGACTTCCTGGGGGTGAAGGGCGGGGCTACGGGCCCAAACAGACCTGGCCCAGATGCCGATCTCCAGGCAGTTCCCTGCGGATGAAGGGCGTGCTTACCAGTCCCAAAGAGTCCCGCCGAGGTGCAGGTCCGCGCAGACTTTCAATCCAAACAGCTCAGGCCACTCTACGATCAGGGAGTTTCGGGTCCCAAAGGGACAGCCTGAGATGCTGCTTTCTGGGGGACTTCCTGGGCGTGAAGAAGCTATGTGGACAATTTAGAAGAGTTGTTATACTTTAATATCCCTGGTTATATTTTAATGAGCTACTAAACTGTTTCCTAAAAATTGCTGACTTGGCCATACTCATTTAGAGTTGCCATTTCCCCCCTACATTTCTTGAAAGTAACAAAGCTACATTTGTTTAAAGAGCATTTCCCATTTCATGTTCTCCCAATTCAATGTAATTGGATTAATGATATTTCACTGTATTTTAATTTTGAGACTCAAAATGGACATTTCATCTTCCTCAGTTTTCAGTGCTATTTACAGATTTGTTAAATAGTTGAGCAACAGAGATGCTATTATTTATTTAACTCTGCAATGCTCTTAGAGAATTCTCAGTATCTATTAATGTAATACATTTACTTGCTGTTAGAATTCAATATTTTCTTATCCTATGCATGAGCAATCCACAAACATAAACAGCTTCAGCCTGTATTTATTTTCTAGTGCCCTTAATCCACTCCTCTGGGATAGACTCTTGGGAAGAGTGGGTGGAATGAAGGATTCTTCCAGTACTGACTAGGACTGGGTGGCCCTCCAAACCCACATGCCCTTTAGTGATCTAAGATGAGCTGGTCTCATAAGCAGACTTGAGCTTTTCCTGAATCCTCCGAAGTTCAAAATTTCCCCTCTTTCTACCAAGAAGCTTTATGTGGACACTTGGCTCAGACAAAACATCCCCTCACTTTTAAAAAAACATCCCTCTACCTGGGATTGGTAGCCATCTTTAGCTTCCCCTATGCAAAGATAGAGAGAAGAAGATACTTTAAAATAGCGGTAACTCAATGTATTGCAAGTCAGGGTTTACAGAGGGCTTTCTAATGAAGTCCTCTAATCAGGCCTGGAGACAACAACGGTGTCGTCACCACCCTGTGCAGAAGGAAGAATGGAGTTTCTTTGTAACCGTACGACACGATGGGGTTATGAAATGTAAAAAATGAGAATAGCTTGATGAATGAATGGAAAAATTTCAGAACTTTGAAAACCCAGTTTTGTTTAGGATTGAACTGTAGAACTGCAGGGACCTGGAAGTCCAGCTCCGTGGGCCTCTGTGACAGCACAGACACAGAGCCAGGAGGCTTTGCTGAGAGCAGAAGTGCTGCCTGCTGCCCGCTGCCAGGGCTGGGCAGGGCTCCTGGCCAGCAGGGACATTCCTGGGCACAGCTGACTCTCTGTGCTCCCAACACGCTGTCTCCTCTCTCTGAATTATTCCCAGCACACTGGTGTAGTGTGGAGGTGGGGAAAAGGCCTGGCTTCCTGACCCTTCCCGTGGGAAGTCACCAGCTACCCAGCAGCAGTGCTGAGCCACTTTTGCTCCGAGTGTGAGCCTCTCAGGACGCCTGTTAATGTGGCCTGTGGTGAGGCAGGGAAAAGGCACGCAGGCAGCAGTCTCCCCAGGGCACACCAGCATGCGTGGGTCTGACTGTGCTGCAGTCTGACTGCCACAGTGACCGCGGCCGTGGTGGCACCTTGGGGCTGGAGAACACCCAGAATGACAGGCGATAGCACCCAGCTGGTAGGGTGGGCCTGAATGGGGTCTATGATGGGCAGTGCGGGGATTTCAGGGGGGACCCAGCTCTGCCAGGCCAGAGGACGTGAGATTTCTCTTATTTATGCAGAGGGCCAAACATGAGTTCTATCCAGATATTTCAATGTGACCTCTGGGATCCATGGATCATTCACTTACGCATGCACCAAATATTCTCAAATGACCTTTTCTGTGGAACTTTGCTGAACCAGGTATAGGTAAGAAAGATTAATTAATTGAACCAGTAATACTTTATTGAGTACCCGATATGTACAAAGCACAGTGCTAAACCCTTAGAGAGCATAAAGAGGAAAGTGATATTAATCTTCATCCTTAAGGAGTGTATCATCACCTAGTGTGATGGCACATGCCTGTCTATAATCTCAGCCCTCAGGAGGCTGAGGCAGGAGGATTATTGTGAGTTCCAGGTCAGCCTGGGCTACATAGTGAGACTTTGTGGCCAGTAAAAAAAAAAGTCTATTGTCTAGTTCACACAGAGTCCCATGAAATAAAAGGGAGGTGGGCGAGGTACATAGAAAGTGTCATCACATTCAGGGGTGGAGGAGTGTGGGGCAAATGGGAAGTATTAAGACGGTGCACAGAGAAGGAGCCTAGAAGACTGGGAAAACCATCACTCCTAGCTTTTTGTCTTCCATCCACGCCTCTTCCTTGAGCCCACACTCATACTAGTGGCCTGGCCTGCATCCTCATACGGACAGCAAACTGCACTGCATAGTGGTCATGTCTAACATTGGGCTTTTGGTTTTACCACCCAAGCTGGCTTTTTCCCCTCTTACTCCTCTCAGGGAAGAGAATCTGTTCTTCAGTTGGGCAGGATCTTTCTAATCTCCTAAATCTACCTGTTTCATTTTTTTCCCTGAAGCCAAACTTCATTCATGTAGTAGATCATGGATGTGTAAAACTGAGTTTTGATGTGTTAGTAAGCTGAGCAGGAGCTGATTGAGACTTGCTAGTAGTTAAATAAAATATCTGATAGAAGGTGATGTCTTATATCTGCTTGTACGAGAAGTGTAAAACTCCACTTAAAGCCTTTCTTCTTTGTGCCTTCTTTGTGCTGACTTTAGAGATGTCTGTGCTCTACAGAGATTCATACATGCATAAGACTCCTGCCACATGTTAGCAAAGACGATCTTGAGGCTTTTATAGGTAAATGGAGGCAACTTGAGACTATCCTCATAAGCGAAATAAGATTCACATTTGTAAATATCACATTGTCTCTCTAGTGTAAAAAATAATAAAACCTGAAAGAGTAATAAGATCCAAAATGTATAATAGATATTGTAAAAAAAAGAAAGGGAAGGAAAGTGCTCTAAAGAATGTAACTGTATGTATGTTTAAGTGTGTAAGGAAGAAGACCATATTACTAAGTTTTCATTGGATCATTGAACAGAATGGTTTGCACTGTCAATGTTTGAGTGTCTATCCACTTTTTATCCTTTGATTTTGTAACTTGAATAACTATTTCTAAGATGACAATACGTAATATATCAACTAGCGATTTCTTAGTATTAATTTTTAAAAAATTTTTTGAATTCTGTATTATTTCTACCTTTTTCTACTTTGTTTTTTTCTTTCTTTCTTTAAATAAAAAGTAGTATCTTTGCTAATGTAGTATAATATGTTAATATATGTGGACACTGAGGTACAAATACACACATACCCAAAGATGTAAGAGTTTTTTTTTTTTTTTGGCGGTACTGGGGATCAAACTCATGGCCTTGCACTTGCCAGGCAGGCGCTTATGCTGCTGAGCTAAATCCCCAGCCCAAGATGTAAGAGTCAAGGTGAAAAATAGGTTAATATTGAAATAAAACTATAAAAATATATTACAGTAAAAGACAAATTGCCATTAGTTGCCCTTAAAACAATCCCCCCTCACTCTGAACACACTTATCCCATCATACTTACCACTTTCTGAAGCAGTTCTGGATGTCTTCTTCCCTGAAGGTCTTTAGTTTCATTGTTGTAGCTGTCTTGAGGTCCTTAATTGACTCAGTATGGTTACAACAATTGCTGTCAAATAAAAACATTACTTGGGTCCTCAGCCACCATATTCACCAAATCTGGCAACATCCAGCTTCTTCTGGCTTTTCTCCCATGTTAAAATGATCATGAAAGGTAAATATTTTGAAATTATTTCAAAGGCAGGCACAACAGCACAGCTAAAGGCACTCATGAAAGAACTTCCAGAACTGCTTCAGAAAATGGCCAGAAAGATGGATAATTGTGTTTGAAGTGAGGGGGAATATTTTGCAAGAGCGTGTCCCTTACTGTAATGCATTTAAAAAATTTTAATATTCACTGTGCTGTTTCACCATTCTCACATATACACACACATATACACAATTTTTTTTTTTTTTGGTACCAGGGATCGAACTCAAAACCTCGCTCTTGCCAGGCAGGTGCTTATGCCGCTGAGCTAAACCCCCAGCCCCTACCAAATTGCTTTTATTGGTAAGTGTGTAGTGATACTTTTTTTTTTTTGAACAAAGCAGCACCATGATAACAGTAGCTGTTTAGAAAAACCAATTGTGGCTACTATTGCTGGGGCCCCAAAGATAAGCCCTGTCCTCAACGCCCCCCGCCAGTGCACAGCCAGTCTGTTTGATGTGAGAACCATAGTGAGATAGTAGGAGGGAGACCACCCTAAAAATATAAAATAGAAAATAAATAAGAAACCTTCCGAAAGAAATGCAAGCAGAATTCGTATTTAAAACTTCTCAACAGACTCCATTAAAGGCTCAGAGGAGAAGCCTGAAAAAACGGGATGAGGAATTTGGAACGAACGCTGAGGAAGCCCAGCTTGGATCTGACTGAGCAAATTTTCAATTGCTTATTTACTTGGCATTCTCTACTGTCCGTTCCAGAATCATTAGAACTTTATATGTGGAAAAGTAAGAACACTTTGCAACGCGGAGCTGTGCTGTGAAAGAGTCCAGAGAGGTTTTCAGGGATCTCGTCCTTTTCCGCAGGATAGCGTTTGTCATTCCGTGGTCCAGCACTGAGGAAACATTAGCAAACAGCCTCGCGGAAAAGGAAATAGCCCTGTGAAGAAACCGACCGCCCGAGCATGCATGAGGAGGAGGGTCCATTTGTCCTGAACCTCAAGCTTCCTTCCACCGTTCTCTGTTCTCTGTGCCTAGAAGCAGAGGCAACATTTTCCTGTTCTTTCCAGACGAGCTGAGCCTGTGCTTCAGGAACTGTGGCTTAAAAGCTTTTTCTTCATGAGGAGCAAAGTGGCAAACTTTCTAATTTAGTTAAAATTCCTGTAATTTAAGAAGCAGCTAAAAAGGATCCTGGTGCAGGGAGTGGTCTGTTTGACAGAGCCAGGGCTCCATGGGCGTGACAACTATTTTTAGGGACAATGCTAGCAGGCAGCGTTCTAATGAAAGGCGTGACAGAAGTCCCCTAGATGGCTGCCCGCTTCCTCTGATGCAGGCTGGAAAGAAGACTGGTTTTACAATCACATTTTCCCTTAGTTCAAAGATTTCGTGTGTCTGCATATTCTGGATGGTTCAAAAACGGCTGAGTTCCGTGCAGGGGGGAAAAGAACCGTTTGCAAATCCATGGATTAAGATCTGCTGTTGGGTGCTTAGGAAGGAACAGTTCTTGGCTCAAGGAAAGATAGGTTGAGAGGCATCAAATCCCCCCTCACAGTGTCACCAAAGAAAGTATGGAATAAACGCACGTCATTGCAATTAAGGGATCAGACTCTCCCCGCAAGAAGGGACGCAATTATTGTCAGGAATGCCTTGGTAGAAGGGAAAAATTTTTGCTGGAACAAAGGATTCTATTTACCCGACAGACATATAAACAGGACATTCCTCACTGACTGCCTCTGGCCCTGGCTCCCTTGGGGGAGGTCAGGAGACGCCCTGTCTGCCTCTGTCTAGGACCCAGTCTTCAGTGTGACCTGGGGCGGCAGCTGCTCCTCGCGGGTCTCCATTTGTCACACAGAGCTGTGTGTCCCGAAGCCCTCTCTGGTCCTGAGAGTGCGACTCTATACCTAGGAGTCCTGCTTTCATCTTTTATGACTAAACAGCGTGCAAGTAAGTCCTGCACCAGCCTGGCCCTGCGCCCTGCCCTGCGGAGGGTGAAACCAACCGGAAGCTCTCTCTTTGCGTCAGAGGCATTTGGATCCTAGGTGGCAGAGTGCATCATGGTCCACCAAGCAAGAAATCCACTGTAACTCCCGAGCCTCGACGGTGGCTCTTCACTGTAGGATGTGTCCTGGTTTCTGAAATGTTAACAAAGAGAGAGAATTACGTGTGCCTGAGAACAGTGTAATGTAGCGATTAAACGCAGTGTGGTGACTGGTGGAACAGTCCCAAGGGACACGTCCTCTGCCAGTGTCTCTTCCTGGTGCCGCTCTTACTGGCGGTGGGATAGAAGATAGGTTTCCCCATCTTGGTGCAGCTCAGTTTTCTCATCTGCCCAGTAGGGTTGAGAATGGTAATTGCTTCACGCAGTCAAGTATATAGTTTTGTAGAACAGAGCTAGGCATTTAATAAGTACTGCCTGAATATTATGATGGTTGTGGTTAATGCCTGGTGACCCCACTGAAGCAGGAGCCCCAAGAAAACAAGTATAGCGTTGTTATGCTCATCACTGTGGGTCCTTAATGTCTGTCAGGGCGTGCTCAGTAATAAGTGCTCAACAAACACTTGCAAAATAGATAGATAAACTTGCTATCTGTGTCCTCTACTGAATGCTAGTGTTCCCCCGTCAGTGACAGCACCCTCCATCTAGTGACATCCAAGGACCTTCAGCACCTACTCTCTGATGAAATGAGCACAATTAAAAAAAAATCTAGAACTTAATTTTGTACTGTGGACACACATCACAGAACTACATCCCCAGGTCCCTGCAAGTGACGGCCGTCTGTCTTAGCAGCCTGTGGACTTTGGCTTGCTAATGAGGACAACAGTAAATGCTGGAAATAAATGACTAGGAAGACCTGCTGTTTCAGGGCTCCATTTTCTCAAGGCTGTGCGAATGGGAAGGTAGATGATGTCCTTGAACAACTCTACAATCCAGATAAGGCTGTCTGAGACAAAGGGACTGTCCCTGCTTTGACAAATGGGACTGACCTTCCAGACTTGGTAAAACATCGGAGTTTCAACAAAGTCTGTGTCAGGTGGGAGATGATACATGGCTGAAAGTTTGTAAATCTCCAGGCAGGGGTTAACTGGCTGCCTTGTTATGCAATTAACCCACAATTCACAAGCACCTCCCCAGAAAGAAGAGAAGTTGTATTTGCTGTCTCTCCAGGCTTTTTAGTTAAGTGGCTGTATTAAAAAAAAAAAAAAAAAAAAAAAAAACACTTCTGAAAAAGAAAGATTCATTAGTCATAGATTCTAAGAGTCTCGGTTTGAATCAAGACTCTGTAATTCAGCCTCAAATAACACTTGTCTAAACACAAGATGAGTCAATTAGTAGAATCAGAGGAATTTGGAGCTTTCTTTGTGTGTTTTCCTTAGTACTTCTTTCAGCAGCCAAAGAAGGTAACTGCAGAAATATCTTTACTCTATCAGACTGGAAGGGAGTGGCAACGGAGGAATGAGAATTTCACATTTAATTTGAGTCAGAGGAGAAAAAGACATCTTATATGATTTGGTGCTCTGCGCCCAGTTTCAGATAGGAGCTTCCTCTGTACCCATTATCTTTTGATCTGATCTGACATGTCAGTTTGGATCTCCTTGGTTCTACTCTTCCAAACTTCCAATTTAATGCCACTGTGTTTTCAGGATGCTTGAAATTTTGAACTACTAATCGAAATTTTGATTCAATTTGTTAAGACGAGGACCTGAGAGGGCATGATAATTATCTTTAAATAGCTGGAAGTCCAGCATTGGGAAGATGAAAAACAGTTCGGGAAGGATGTGGAACAGGGGCCAGGTGCTGCAGAGGGAGTTTTTAATTCATTACAAAGATGGATTGTTTGTCAATCGAAGAAGGGCAGAAGTGAAAGCGGTTCTTCCAGGGCACGGAGGTTTCCATGTCTGGGGTATCCCTGGGTTTCTCGAGACTGAAGGTCACTAAGTGATTGTCTGACAGCTGGTCCTCCTCTTTTGGGCCACTTGAAGGACTCAAATTCCTGGCTCTTGATGGTGGAGAGGGGCATGTGATTACCTCTGTGGTAGTTAATTGTCGGTGGGAGACATCAAGAGTTTTCATCTCCTACCAGAACAGCCCAGGAAGCACAGAGGAGCCAGGTCATCTGTGAGCCAGGTTCCCATGCAGACAGCCCTCACTGTCCAGCGACCTCGCTGTCTTGACCTGGACGTGCAGCAGGAGGAAGGGACTCTGTTGCTTCCAGCTGCCACCACACCGCCTAACTCATCCCGTGTATGGCTTTTGTTTCCTTATCCTTGGGCAGCGATGAATGCAGGGAGGCAAGTTCTCCCCCAGTCCTGGATTTGGGTTCTGATTAGTCACGGCCATTCATGGTTCCGTTCCACCTTTTGGGAGTCAAAGCAGACCTTGTCTGGCCACTGATCAAGTTCTGGCTGATAAGACTTCAGGGTAGGCTTGGAAAGGGAAACCAGCCTTTGAAAGAGATGATATTTCATCCTAAAAAAGGGAGCACTTGTCTTCTCACTTTTTATTATTTCGTGTGAGTGAGATGGGGATACTTGCAGAGAGAACGAAGCACATGCTTTTTGATAGAGGGAGTGGAAGTTATTATCTCAGAGGCAGAGCAAGTTGAGCTACGTGAGAGGCCTGCACTCTACATCCACGCCAGCTGACGAATGCTCCCCCTTTGATTATCTCACAGGCTCCTCAGAGCCATGCTTCAATCTTATTCCTCCTCCTAGGTCCCTTTCTCACCCACAGGAACCACAGTCCTCCCCGCTACCCAGCTTAGAAACTCAGGAATGACCCCTCTTCCTGCCCCTCCTTGTTCTGTTTTCTCCTCCTCCATTGCTTCCAGAGCCTGTCAATGACCACTGACCTAATGACCTGTCCTCCAGTCTGGCTCTCCTCCAGGTTGGGGCCATGAACAATTTTCTAAAACAAATTGCTATCAGCCCCTTGCTAAAAACAGCCTCAGTGGCTTCCCAGGGTCTCCTTGGTTACTATTCTTATGGCTGAGACACACTAGCAGACGCCCACAACTTGAAGGAGAAGTTTGTTTTGGCTCACGGTTTGCAGAAGTGTAAGTCCATAGTCTTGTAGCTCCCAGGCAGGAGAGCATGGCAGAGGGACGTAACAGAGGAATCGGTACTCTCACCATGGCATTCTGAAGCAGAGACAAAGTGAAGGGAGGGGCTGGGGAGACATGAATTTTTGCAGGCCACACCCCCAGTGACCAGCCTCATCCAACCGGAGCTCAGCTCTTAACAGCAAGCCATCTATAAATCTCCATAATCTGGTCACCTTCCAAGAGTTCACCTCTAGCACATGTCCTTTTGGGAGGATATCTATAACACCCAGGTGAAGCCCTCCGTCCTTGACCAAGCTTGCAAGACTTGTCACGGTCCAGCTCTGGCTCCGTCTTCATTCTTGGTTTAGCCCATGCCCCTGGCTGTCTTTGCATCCTTTCTACTTGCATGACCTGTGAGTTGCAGAATGCTGCATGCTTCCTTCCTGCCTGCCCCTTGGATGTGCTAACCTACCTTCCTGGAACCATCTCCCCATCCTTCATCCTAGCTGTAGCCTTATTTAACTTGCTTTCTTTTCAAAGGCGCCTCCCTCATTTCCCCAGTGCTGCCCCTCTGGCACTCTCATTCTATCGGGATCTGAGGCTTTTTGTGTCTGCGTTAGACTTTCCTATGGATCCCTGATGGCATCCATTAGACTGCAGCCCTGGGAGGGTGCGTATCACTCTTCCTATCTTTGGAGAAGTGCCTGGTATGTTTCAGTTTCTCCGTGAGGAATGATGTGTGCTACTTATCACAGGCTTCTTTCCTAGACAGAAATAATCTACGCATGTGGGTGATGAGCCCAGGCTGATGGCAAGAGACAGGATGGTGGTAGGAAGGGCACCCTGTGCTAGACAGGATCTGGGTCTGGAAGTGTCAGCTGCATGAACAGTGTGTTTAAGGAGAGCCGGAAGTCAGAACAAGAGAACAGAAAAAAGGGTAAAAGACTCTACTGACATCTGGAAAGTTGTATTTGTTACTTTTCTCTCGCTGCTAAGACAAAATACCTGATGTCCAAAATAAAGAGAGGAAAAGTTTATTTAGCTCACAGTTTGTAGAGGTTTCAGTCCATAATCAGCGGGCTCCACAGCAGGATGGCATGGCACAGGGGCAACAGTTCATGGAGGTGGCAGATACCCAAAGCAACAAGAGCAAAATGGGAGAGGAGCAGGCAGACACGACTTTTTCTGCCTCTTGTATTTTATGTAGGCTATCCACCCTACAGTGGGTGCAGAACTCACATCCATCAGCCCAGCATTGGACCCTGAACCAATCGCAAATTTTAAAGCCTGCTCCCATGACCTCATGAGGCTTTGAGGGGACAGCCAGACACAAATCCTAACAGAAGTCATCCAGCCAGTCATCCTAGATGCAAGGAGCTGCAAAGCAGAGATCCCGGTTACATCGCAGGTGGCTGGCTCTGCAGCCATGTGTGTAGCTGAGACTCTCCAGCCTATGCAGGCGTTTTACTCTGTAGTAGGTGAGGCTTTGTGTTCCGAGCAGGCAGAGCTGAGCTCCTAACGGAGGAGGAGGAGAGCTGGGGCTCCAGGTTAGGATACCTAACTGAAGGTCGTAGGGCTAATGATCCTCAGCAAACAGCACCCTCAGCGTCAGAAAGTCCCTGGCTTCTGCCCCAAGAGGATAGAATGGTGCAGGCTGTCAGTGGCTCCACCAATACCCTAGATTGAGTGACGCGTTCATCACACAGGAGAACCAAACCCAGCTTCATCGGAGGGGTAATTTATCAAGTGGTAAGCATGGACCAAAAAGCCAGGAAAGGCAACCTGCCTAGCTTGAGTTTTCCTAAAATCTCACCTTAGAACTTGGTGTGAACATCTGGGTGCCCCCAGAACTCACTCCCGCCTCCGTAAGATACTGCAAGGTCACCGGCTGCACTTTTTGAAAGACTGAGAAGGTGGCCCAGGGAGTCCTCATCTTCCTACCAAAGTCAGGCAATTGGCTGGCGAAAGGTGCACTAGCAAAGCCCATCTCTCACCTTCCCTGTACCTCCTGGGGCCAAGGTCCCTGATCATTGCATTTCCGACCCCTTCAACAACAGCCCCTTGCATTCCTCTCCAAAGGCGGGTCACACTGGGCTCTCACATAGTTCCCCATCTTTATCTTTCCTTTTTTTTTAATGGCATGAAACCCCTGGCTGGCCCCTGACTCCTGGGCTCCCTGCTGGCTCTCTCTGGCCATTCTTATTTAACCCTGTTATTTGTTTTTGATAACAACTGAACTGTTCTACCCAGCTTCACAGATTAAAGAACACATCAAGCACACAGGCTCAGAAAGAGGACCTGCTCCCCAAGCGGGTTTTCCACTTACAGTCAGTCCAGTCAGTTAGACTTTTAAACACCAATGGGTTTAGAATTAAACTTAGTACTCTCAGAGTCTTTCTGTTTCTAGGAGAATTTGCTTCCAAATAACACACTTAATCATTATTTTCCCTTGTTTCCATTTTCCTTAAATACCTGATACTTTGTCTCTCATGTAGCACACACAGCTCGTCTGACTGTCTGTGATCCTGGAAGATGGCAGGCAATGTATCACCCTCCATGAAGACTTTATAGCCAGTGAGGAGAATGCTTACTGACCAGTCATTAGCAGTGACATGCAGACCGAGAGGCACCTGCTGGTGAGAACGCCAAGTCGTCACCTTCAATTCGTCAGGCATTTATTGTGTGCCTATTGGGCCCAGCATTGCATTTACAGAAAAGGTCTATGTTGTCTGGAGAAATGAACATCATTCAAAAGATGGTCAAAGTAAACACAGGCATGGTGGCCCAGGCCCGTCAGTCCCAGCAGTCTGGAAGGCTCAGGAGAGAGGATCGTAAGTTCGAGCCTAGCTTGGGCAACTTGGTGAGCTCTTGTCTCAAAACAAACAATGCGCTGGGGATGTAGCTCAGCGCAAAAGCCCTGGGTTCGATTCCTGGTACTGCAACAAAGATGGTAAGGTGACCGTCTCTGAAGGTGGCATTGATTCCCTAACATGTCTCTCAGGTTAAAGGAGACCCAAGCAAAAGGATCTGCGTGAAGGCCAAGGAACGACCTAGGTGGAGCATGGGAGGGGGCTCTTGGCTAGATGTGTGTCCTCCAAGGGCTTCAGGGATTCCAGCCCTTTGAAACTGGGTCCAACAAAGGACCGTGGCCCAGTGCTAACAGTAATATAATAAACACCGGTGTGTTTTCTTTCCTGTAACCCCTGCAACAGTTAAAGAAGTAAATGCTGTTCTTCTATCCATTTCAGGGGATGGAATTGAGGCATGAAGGCATTAAAAGACCTTCCCAGCTAGGAAGGATCTGGACTGGGATTTGAACCCAGAAGGCCTTGCTTCAGAGCATTCGGCATGACTGGCTGTGTTTGGCGATGTCCATCTGTGAGAAGGCCAGCATTCCTGCATTTGATCCAGAGGGATGTGTGTGAACAGGAAGGGTGGAGAGTGCATGATCCCCTCTTGGGGCAGAACAGCCAGACAGGGCCCTGGGTCCTCTTGGTGCAGACTCAGTGGCTCTCCTGACGCCGGCTCTGAGGGCCACACTGAGCACTGGCTGTGTGGGGTGCCCTCTCACCGCATTTCTGTAGCCCCAAACTCCAAGCCCCTCCCAAGCCCAGCTCAGCAGTGCTCCCCTGCGAAGCTCTCACGGCCCCCACAGCCCTCCTGTCTCTCCCTTCCTAGAGCCTCTTTGCTTGTGCTCAGAAGCACAGAGCCCCAGGGAGTAGTCTTGCTCCCTGACATTGCAAATTCTTCTGCCTGGTACCAGTATGGAAAGCACCAGAAGACCAGAAGTCTCCTGACCGTAGCCCCCTCCCTCGCTCTCCCACTGCCTCCTGCTGCTTTTGGACTATAATCCACACATTTCAGCACAGGGCTTGCCTTCTGTGGGTTTGGTGTGTGGGAGGAGACAAAAGAGAAGCCGGAGAGAGTAAAAAGGTTGTGGGCTTTGGGAGAAGAGAGATGCTTCCTTAATAAAAGATACAATGGCCAACTGGGGGCAGGCTTGTGCCCCTGAGATAAGAGGAAAGGTCATGTATTTAAACAGTAAGTGGCTAGAGACACAGATCGGATTTATAAGACTCCTGCAAATCCATAAGAAGTACTGGCACACAGACGCATGCATAATAATCCTGAATCGGCCATGAAATTTATCTTCATGAGGAAAGAGAGGAGGGATTGTTGATGCTGTTATGATTTCTACCCCATCTTTCTAAGGAAGACAGGATTAATACCAGGAGAGATAAATCACGATGTGATTTTTGTATATATGCACAAAGCAAACACAATGAATATTTGATTTTCTCCAACTTCTGCAGGGCTAAATCAATTTGAAGAGATAATGGTGGCGGATTAAGTTATTGGAACGTGTGTAACTATAAAGTTTTGAATACAGTTAACTCACAAGTTATTACAATTTCAGTATAACATCTGTTATCATTGAAATAACAGATGTGTTGCGAATTGTGAAACTAAGGGGAAATTGGATGTGCACAGTTTTCAAAGGGATCTGTGTTCATATTAAATTATTTGTAAGATGCACCACAAAAATTGCCGCAAAGGGTAGGCCAGCTGAAGACATGTGTCCCCAAATGAGGACAGAGTGCAAATAACATCATTAATACAAAGCCACCTTCAAATTCGAGGCAAAGGAAATATTGTAGTTCTTTTTGTGTTTGGTCCTACTATAGAATGGAAGTTATCATACTTAAGGATGTGAAAGTATTTAAAACCTTAAGCCAAAGACAGCAACCGCTCAAAATGTGGGGTTGGTATAAAGAATAACAGTTTCTTAATGTTGTCATCTACTTTCAGGGGCCTTGACTTTACTTTCTTACTACTGCAGTAACTAAATTACACTTTCCTCACAGCCAGCATTGATATTTTCACCGATCACATTTTCTTAACCCAGCGTTGGGACGCATACGTCAACCCACCAAAATGGGGAAATTCGGGTGACTGCCTGACCTGGAGATTTTCCCATAAAATTCAGGAACTGGTGACCACTTTTGCTGTGCCGTCCAGCAAAGTGTTGGCTTCAGAGGCAGAGGGCACAGAATTTGCACCACAGCGGGCATTTTGCCAAGCGCCCTTCCAGGACACCGGATCTCATTATTATGATCACAGTATCAGTAGTATTTAGCTAATTGTGTTGAGTTCTAAAATCTGTTGCTACATTTTTATTTTCTTTTCCCGCTGTCCACACTTGTGCTTCTCTCTCTCTCTCTCTCTCTCTCTCTCTCTCTCTCTCTCTCTCTCCTGAAAGGTTTGAGGAAATGAATCACACTGTATGATTATTTATCAAGGTTCACGGCCAGGAAAGAAATGTGGGGTTGGAGGTGGGGGGATCTAATTAAGCTTGAATCTGTCTGGTTCTCAATTCTACTGCCTTTGACAGCTCACTCCTAGGAGAAAGAGACCCCAGTTGGTCTCCACCACACAAAGGTTTTTAATAAAATATTCAAGATTGCCGAGGACCTTTAGAATGGGTAATTTTATTCAACATACACTATGATCTTCCTGCTGGTTGTGGGCTCTGGACCAATACCCAGGAGCTTCTCTGGAAGTGCACGACTATTATGCATTATGTTAGAGAATTCTGTGAAAACTCAATTTACCCGGAGTGAGATACATCATATTTTAACTTTGAGACTAAAATTGTCTCTGGGGTTTAGTTTGCTGCCATGATTAAATTCTCATTCTTTTGCAAATCCTGGATTTATTTTTAACTGTTTCTACGCCACATTTTTAAAAGACAAATGAGTGGTTAAAAAAAGGAAACAAACGTAAAAAAAAAATTCGAGGCTTCAGGAAGAATGCCCTAATAAAGTGCAAACTTTCATTAAATACTGCCTGTAGTGAGTTTACCTGCCGTGGGCTTTGCCTCTGGTTTTGAGAGCCTGCCTACCCAGGACCAGGACTTAATGAGATGGTCCCCTTCAGTGTTGCAGACACTTAGCTCTCAAAAATCTCTATCTACAAACCAATTTTTCCCATCCGTAACAAAACGAGCACGAGAAATTGAATGCGTGGGTTGAAATCCCTGTTAATCAATTGGACTACTCCCCGTGGGCTGTGGTTGGAGAGCAAGTTTTCATTATCTCCAATAATTAGCATCGTCTTTTTTGAAATGAGCTGAATGGACTGCCACAGGACTCCGCGTGGATATGGCATGTGTCTTTCCATTATTAACTCTTCTTTTGGCAGGGGGAGGGTGTGGGGGCAGGAAGGAGTAGGTAGGGGGAGAAATGGACTTTGGGAATTTTTTTCTTAACTTAGTGGCATTTAACAGGAGTGTGCAGGGGGTGGGCGGGTATCTGTTTAAATGATCTGAGAGTGTCATGAACGTGAGCTTTGAAGGTGCAATCCCCGGCTTGGGTCTTGTTCCAACAGCTCACTTGGTGAGAGAAATTGGACAAGTTCCTTAAGTCCAAGTTTTTACTACCTTCACAAAATGAAGACAATAGTAATGCCATTCTAGTAAGGTAATAATTATCAGAAAATAAGGTTGTGATAAGGATTGAATGAGAAATGTCTGTTACTAGTGCATTGGTTATTGCATAATTATTCTAGCTTTAAATTTAATTTAATTTAATTTGTGCTTTAGGCACCGTCCTGTTCTACGGAAACTCTTTGTCGTTTATTAGATCTGGGTGGCTTCCTTTGATCATAAAGAGTCTAAAGAGTCATGGCCAGGCACTGAGAGGCACATGGAGATAATCGCATTGTCTGTGAAGGGGGTGTCAGACGTCATCAGAAATGATGGAAGCACAGGTGGGAGGTGACAAGTGTGATGGAAGATGAAGAGTACAGAGCCTGCCACAGGCCTGCTGATGGCAGCAGCCCTTCCATGGAGAGGCTACCAATGGCGGAGGAGACAGCACCCTTGTGAGGCAGCTCTGGGTGATTTTGAGTGTGGTTCCTGGCAGCAGAGCTGCTTTCCTTTCAAGGAAGTTACCATTAAATGTATGTATTCATCCAAAATTCATATGCTGAAGCCCTAAACCCCCATGTGGTGGTGTGTGGAGACGATTAGGATGACATCATAAGGGTGGGGCCCCATGTTGCTGTTAGTGCCCTTGTAAAAGGAAGAGAACCCAGAGCGTTCTCCCTCCACCTTGCCTTGTGAGACACAGCAAGTAGGATGTGTGTATAAGTTACCACGTGGACTCTCACCAGGAACCAAATCTACTGACATCTTAATCTTGGCCTTCTCAGCACCTCTCTAGAGCTCTGAGAAATGAGTGTCATGCTGCCTGGTCTGAAGTGTTTTGTTACAGCACCTGAGCTGATTAAGACATGGGGCTTCTGTGATCTTCTCATTATCCCTGAAAGAGCCCCAGTCTTCCATCAGCCAGAATCTGCTGCTGGCTACTGGGAAGCCAATTAGCACACACCCTCAGGAGCACCATCCACCTGTGGCACAGAGCTGTCTCTGATCCTCTTTACCTCCCCCGAACCCTGTTTTCATCCTGCTCCAACAGGGGCTTTAGTGGTCTCCATTCAACTTTGGGAGAGGGCGGGGTCTGATCTGGCTTGTTACTCCCTGTGGGGTGGTGTGTGACATCAGGGACTCTGCTCAGTTCGGAGATAGAGTTGCCCTTGGCCTGATGAGGAGGAAAGATGTGCTCATCTTTGTATGGGAGAAAGTACCATTTTTCCTTAGCGTGGTGGGGCAAGAAGAGGACAAGTCCTCGGGAAGGGACGGCAGGGTGGTCAGTACCCTGGCTGACTTTCCCCGTACAGTTTCTCCAGCTGTTATAAAGCAAGGTGCAAGCTCACAAGACAGAAGGGAAAAATCGAGGCTGGAAGGGAGGAGTACGAAAGGCTTATCAGACAGGAGCCGAGGCCAGCTCTTCCTCAGATGTTACCTTAGCTCTGAGGGGTTTTCCTGACTGCTTTCAGCTGCGTTGCCATGGTGGTGGTGGTGGGAAATATATATATATATATATATTACTGTATAATTCTCATATTTGGCTTATGTTATTTACCTCTCTCCACTTTCCAATTTCTGTGACTCCTTTACTGTCAGGAGCCAATTCACACAATCAGAACCTAGCACGGAGCTGGGTTTGGAAAAGCTCACATTAAGCAGGAAGTTGATGGTTGTTGTAAGAAAACCCCCATCATTGTGACTGAGAGTCAGGGTGGAAGTTTATTTCCTACTCACAGAAAGATCCGGATGGGAGCTGCTGACTCGTGGGCAGCCCTCCTTGAAGCAGGGAAAGGAGCTGGCCCCTCTATGAGCCGACTTCACTGCCTCCTCCTGAGGACTTCACGGCGCTCCTCTGCCGTGGAGGAGGAGGAGGGTGCTGCGTGTGCCATGTCACAGCCTGGGGGCTCTGGGGACGATCTGTGCGGGACAAATGGGGAAGCCTTGACCTCACCTGAGCACGGGAGGAAGCCTGAAGCTGCTCGGCATGCATTGAGCTGGCCTCTGCAATCTTGAGCAAGGCCTCGCCAGAGAATGAGGATTTCAAGGACAGAGCCGAGGGGTCCACATCCCGGGAGCAGCAGGCAGAGGGGTGCTGCAGCATGGAGGGTGGTGCAGGGCTCAGAACGCAGCACCCACTCCCCGACCCTATCCCGGGTTTCTGCCCTTTTCAGTATCTCAGGTGCAGCAGGGTCCTGTGCAGCCCGCTAGCCTGGGCTGCAAAGCCCAGTTCAGCCCTCAGTTCAAGCTGATTAGCAGTCATCTTTTACATTCTCTGTGCTTTGGTGTCATTCTCTGTGGCAGCGAAGACGCAACAGAAAGAGAACCCCGGAAGTAATTTTTAGAAGGTGGGATGATAGCAATAGTCTCTACCACATAGGCGTGGTGCAAATTAAGTGAGTGAAAACCTGGAAAAGATTTAGAGGAGTGCTTGGCATTTGATAAGCATTCAATAAACGTAGTGCTTTTCCCTCTTTCCATCGTCGCACGCGTGTATTCTATAAGTGTGTGTGCGGGTGTGCAAATTACAACGGCACCAGGACAGAGACACAGTAATATGTGGGTTAGAGGAAAAGGGAGGGGGTCAAGGGATTTGACTTCAGCTTTGTATTTTGGCTAATAACTGTCTTATTGCTCTCTTATTGATCTTAGTGGCTCTTTAGACAGTAGTAGCCTTCTGGTTGGCTTGCTGTCCCGCCAGTTACCAGTCGCCTCTTTCGTGACATTTGGGGTTGCACTTTTTATCTTGTGTTACAAGTCTTGTCTCTCTCCCACCTTCTGTCTGAGATCTGGCTCACTGGCACGAGGCCCTTAGTGACACTCATTAGTACTGGTAGGACCTCTCGGCTGCCGGCCTGCTCAGTCCACAGCTCCTCTGCCGTGGGTCTTTGTTTCAGTGGGTGCACTGCTGTCCATGAACGCAAGGTCATTGCCAGTTCCTGCACTAGTCCCTCCCTGCTCTCTGTGCCCCTTCTGGCTTCCAGTGGGCTGCTTTCCACGGTTAAAGGACACCCACACCCACTTCCATGCACGTGGGGCTGCGGGTTCTTGGGGTCCTATGGCAAAGTCTCTGCGCCAGCTCAGTAGCTGCCCCACATGCCAAGTACAGATCTGGTGACCACTCCCTCCCCAACTGCTGGGACAGGTGACGGGTGGCGAGCGCTGACATTTGATGAACTACCTCTCTGCACTCTTGCTTCATGGAGAGACCAGGTGGAGTGGTTTAGTCAAGTCCCCAAATATGACGACACTGTTTGTGCTGCACTTCCCATTCTGGAGGAGACTTGCTGAGCAACTTCTGGCATGGGGCTCCTGCAACTTTAATGCCTGTCCTGGTGACGGCCCCTTCCTGTGGCCTCCTGGGGGACAGAATTGGTTCCGTGTGCCCCGAGGGCATGCAGTCCCAGGCCAGCAGTTTTGGCCTTCCATTGCTATTTCCAGCCTGGCTTGCCTGACCATTCCTTCCCAGTATGAACAGCTGTTTCTTTCACTCCAGTTGCTGCCCAGCCAGGTTGGTGATTTTTCTTCTGCCCTTTTGTTTGCGCAGAACATAAATCTTTTTCTCTTTCTGACCTGGCCTGCAGTTCCATCCACCTGTGCATGCCTTGAGCAATATATAACTCTCGCCAGGCTCTGTTCCCTTTGCTGGCTGCAGCCTATAAACCAAACTTTGTCTTCTCTTTCCCCCTCTCCTGGGCTGATTCAGCACTCTTTTAGCACCTGGCTGCCGGTTAACACTTAACACACGAAGCCCATTATTGGATGGGCCTGACCCGAACTGGGGCTGGCAGAATGAGACGTGCACCAGAGAGCTGGTCCCACTCGCCTCCTCTCTCTCCTCTCCTTGAGTCCAAGGAGACTTAATTTACACTAGGTTAGCGGCAAGTGTGCTAAAGGAAAATGAGTTAATTGAATAATTGGTCCTCCACAAAAGATTTTGTGCCGTCAAAGTACAGCCAGTGGGATGGAGTCAGTCCAGTTAAATATTTAACAATGATCACAAAAGTTGGGTGTGAACTTAGGAAGTGCACAGGAACCCCACGCTCTTAGGAAGGGGCTGCACGGATTCCAGACCTTTACTAGTCAAATGCCGTGGATTGGCAACTGCTGCCCTCACTTCCCCAGCGTTTGGTTTGACACATTTACTTCCGCTGTCTGTTTTACAGAAGAAGTTCTCTATATGTTTTCCTTTTGCCTGTTTTAAAAGAGTGATTTGATATCCTTGAATCACTACGTCACACCTCTGGCTGGAAACCAAGATTAGTAAACTTTTCACTCAAGAAAGGTTATAGCAACAGATTGGGCAGAATGAGAATGTCTAAATGAATCAAATCTTCATTTTATTAGAATCCGGAGTCTTTCAGACACACCACCTCCATGTAACTTGTGTGTTACGGGTGATAACTGGTGGGGAAAGCTTAGCTGTCTTTCCATTTCTTTTGACAGGCAAACTGGTAGGTTTGTGTGATGCATCTTTCCTTTCCTCCCTAGCTCAAGATTTGGTGTATAATTAAAACCTAAGTATCTAATGGATATAGAGATCCTATGCTATGGATGGGATGTCATCAAACCAACTTAGGCTGTGTCAACAGGGCTTCGAACACCTGGATGGAAACTTCTGACACTCACACTGCTCTCCGAGCCGGCATGTGGGATCCCGTTTGAATTAACTGATCATTTCTTTGACAGAGTACAGTGGTACATCATGGTATTTGTATGATGATTTGTGTCTTTTAATGTGTTTTCACGTCTCTAACTTCCCTGATCCTGACACCAAAAAGGACAGGAGGCAAGACGGATGGGGAGTCAGTCCATTTACAGGAAGAAACAACCAGACATCTCGGCAGTAGAGTCTGAAGGTTTGTGTCCCTGACGCTGGGTCCCTGGTACCCTCTGGGTCTTCAGGTGCCATCTGGGTATTGAATCAAGCATCCATTCTGCACCATGTAGTTCTGGATGTGAATTCCAGTGCCAAGAACCTCTTTTTCTTGGGCATCTGCAGTCCATCCATGGCACTAACTCTATTTGTCAAGGAAATAGAGCATTCAGTTACGCCAAATACCTTATTTTCAGGAATGTGGGTATGAGCATAAAACTTACATAGCCAACAAGAGGGCCATCTACACAGAATGATCAAAATATACAATGAATATTAATTTAAAAAAATTTTACGGCAAGAGGTATGTTGACATTAATCCTCCCACACCAAAGCACTCCCCCTCACTCTAAATATACTTCCTGTGTCTAGGTATTCTTGCAGATTTCTCAAGCAGTTCTGATTGTCTTTCATGATTGTCTTTGCTAGGTGTGATTAAAAAAAAAAATACAGTGAATGCTGCTACCGAGCGTTATCCAACGGAAAGGCAAGATGTGAAAACGTTATGATGTGTCCTCGTCCACCCCAGTCACTGGATTTGGTACCACGAGACTTGTGGCTCATCCCCAAAGCCAAAGTGAGCCTGAAAGGTAAACGTTTGTGACTGACCCAGGGCTCGGAGACAACCACGACAGTGTGACTAAAGGCGTGAAAGAGCACTTCCAGAACTGCTTCGGACAGCGCAAGGACGATGGGACCAGTGTGCTGGGAGCGAGGGGGAGGATTTTGAGGCTGATTAATGTGATAATGTGTCTCTCACTGTAGTGCATTTTTAAACATTTAAGTGTTCATCATATATTTTTTTTTAACATTTTTAACATTTTTAAACATTTAAGGGTTCACCATATTTTTCCATCACACCTCGGAGTTGAGGCTGCTCATTTTAAAGCTGAGGCCCACGAAAGAGAAGTGACTCTGGGCTTCCAAATTGGCTACCAGCTGTCACTGGGCTGCATCAGGGATGCAAAGCTACGTCCACCTCAGGGAGGGCAACAGGAGCATGCCGGGGGTCCCTCTCACAGTGATCACGAGGACAAATAGAGTCACATAGTGTACGTGATTTTTGGCAAATCTGATGAATTAAATACATGTGTCCATTATATTTGTTTCAAAACATGAAATTCAGAGAAATGATGTATTCTCGAGACATTTCAATTCATTTTAGAAGCAATGGTATTCTTTTCATTTGACTCCTCTGTATGGAAATTTGTTTAATAATTTGTCAATTCTCTAGGAATTTAAGACCAATAAACCATTGGTTTGGGAGTTAGCCTCCTGAGCCCACTAATCTCATGTACTTAAAATAATATCATATATGAAGCCAGAGCTTACTGCAGTGAGGAACTCTATTTTTTTCCATTCGATTTTCTCAAGCACCTTAGGAAGCTGGTACCATTATGATCTCATTTTACAGACAGCGAGGCTGAGGCTCAGAGAACCTGGTGGCTGCACCCTTTGTGAATCACAGTCTTGGTTTAAATTAACAGAGTTTGAGTCTAGAGTCTTTAATTTTAAGCACTGCTGTTCTGCCTCCCTGTTCATATTTCATCAAAAATTCTTGTAGTTTTTTATTTCTCTGATAAACATGAAATAAACTTCCAATTAAAAATACAGTAAATTCCAGGACACATGTGTGTAATCCCAATACTCAGGAGGCTGAGGCAAGAAGATCACTGTGAGTTTAAGAGCCTGGGTTACACAGCGAGTTCAAGGCCAGCCTAGAAAACATAGTGAACCCCTGTCTCAAAAAAAAAAAAAAAAAAAAAAAGAATACACACACATATGTATATATGTAGTAAATTGCTCAAAATTTTCTGCTAAAATCCTCTGAAGGGTGATGGTGTAATGTCCAGAAAATGCCTTTCTGAATTCATGTGAAAAGGCTGTCCAAGGTTGCTGATCACAGGACGCAGAACTCCCGAGTGTGTAACCTTTAAAGAAAATTCTAAACCTGCATAACCTCTTTCATAATCTGGACACTTTGTGCAGAATGTAATGAAGACATATACTTAAAAAGATAACAAGCAGTGAGCAAATGATTATTAAGCTGGGTCTGAAAGCCCAATTATGTTTCCACTTGCTTCTAGGTGATAAAGAGGGCAGCGTGTTATGTTTGTGCCCTGCTCGTTCATTCTGTAGTATCATCCGCCAAATTTCTCCGGCTGATCGGTGCAGATTTAATGTGAAAATCATGGTGCAAGCAGGCTTCCCATCTCGGGTGAAAGAACTTGGAATTTTTGATTTTTTAATCTACTCCCCTTCCGCCATTTAATAAGGGTGACCCCACTGAGAGCTTAAATGCCCTTGGGATGCCTGCTTTACAGCCCTGTCTCCCCTTGACTTACCACCAGCTCTTTCAATGAAAGCAACTTACCAGAGAAAATACCACATAAAATTTTATACTTCTCGTATTCTGTTTCCCTTTTTAAGTTGCAAATGGAAGATTGTACTGCACTGTAACCAAAAGACCCCCTCGGGCAAGACGCACACACTGGAGAGCTATTTATAAGGCTTAAATTATCCATATTAGCATACTTAAGAGTCACCAGAGTGGGTTCTGGATGCCAGGTCCAATCCACAGTGAAACCTCCACATTTGGTCACGTAGTCCAGTACACAGGTCCTCCCAGGGAAAAGATGTCCAGGGAAGCCACAGTGCTACAAGACCCCTGCAGGAGTTAACTAATCTACCCCCTGCCTCTGGCAGGGCCAAAAGCAAAATCCATTTGGGGATCCATACAGGCCTAGAGCGCTACCTTGGTTGCAAAATCTGATTGGTTCCATCTCTTTCCATTTTTTAAGTGAGAGCTGTAGGCAAAGTATGAGATAGGCGTCCATGTCTACAGCGGGCTCTTCTTGATCATTAAGTGTTTATTAAAATTCTTGCACCTGTAAAGACAGCATTAAGTTCTCAAGTTAACTCAATGCAGGGAAACGTATGCTCACACTACAGTTTGGGTAAGAGGTCAGGACATGCCCCGGAAGTGTTTATTTTCCAATGGATGATGACACTTGATTGTGTTGATATGAGTATTGGGGGCCTAAAGGATACCAGCTCAGACAGTTCTCCCCACAGTCACTCGGACGTCTAGCTCTGTGCTTTCACATGCAGGGAGTTTATTCACAGCATTTCCAAATTATAAAAACTTAATTTTGGCAAGATTAGAGACATCTAAATGCCCTATCTTGAATTCTTGCCCAGAAATGAATCTGCTGCCTAGCCCACCGCTGGTGCTGTCATTAGGATGTAAAAATCCAGAGAGGCCAAACCTGGGGCTCTGTGCAGGACAGAGGTTCTCAGCATTCCCCTGATAAAGGGGTGGGCTTTCCCATTGCAGAAAAGGGGTTAATGGTCCTTCACTCCATGTCTCCCCAGTTAAGACTCATATAAGACATTAAACAGAAGACTGAGTAGAAAAGCCACATTTCATTCATTCGTACTTGCATTCAAAGAACTATGAAAGGTTAGACTCTGGTCTTAAGACTACATGACAGTGGCCCTTGCTTGTGAATAATCAAGTCCCTGGGATGTGGTGGCAAAGGGCAGTAATAGAGGCAGGTACAAGATGTGCGGTCTTGAGGCCAAAGGGGAAAGAGATCACATCACCCAGAGGGTGCCTGGGCAGTTTCATCGTTCGTAATATTTAAAGTGGGCTTTAGAATAGAGGATCTCATCAGATGTAGAAAAGGCGAGATTTGTTCTAGATAGAGGAATGCGGTATAAACTGGCGGCCCTGGGAGGCAGAGTGGTTAGAGAAGGACAAGGTGGAAGAAGAGCCGTGGCAGAGCACGTGGGGAGGAGGCTGGAACTGCTGTTTCACGCCACATTACGAAGGCCCTTTTGTGAAGTTGGGTTTGGGAGTTTGGGAGATGGAGGGCATGGAGGGCAGCTACCGAGCCCAAACAGGGACGGGTGTGCATGGCTCAGGTGGGACAGTGAGGGGGTATCCAGGTGGGGAGAGCAGGAGAGGGGTGCTTGCAGGCCACCACTGTGGTCCAGGTGACAGAAGACAAGGGTTGACCCTCTGGGGGGAGAGGCGGCCTTGGGTGATTGGGATGTAAAGACTGGATCCTGTGGGCTAGGAGAGAAAAGCAGGGGACATCCTGAGCTGCTTTTGAGATCGGGGAAGATGGTGAGGATGAGGGAACAGGAGGAGAACCTCTCATTTGGAAGGAGTGGAGTCCGGAACTCGGGAGCTTTTGAAATGAGAGGAACTGGAAGCATGTCGTGTTTGTGGGACAAACGACCAGTGATGTTTTGCACTGACTGGGTGATAGTTTTGAACAAAGCCCCTGATGGTGGGGCAGTTTCTCTGTTTGTACCCCAAAGACAGCTGTGGGACCACTGGATCCAACTTGCTATCAAGATGCCTCCATGGGGGAACTAGGTCTAGGGGCCAGGAGAAAGTTTCTTTCAAATGCCTGCTTTATCTGAAAAAAGAGGTTGAATGTCTGAATTCTGCTACATGAAAGATGTATGCATGTTCCTATATAAAGTTGAAAATTATTTACCGGTGAAATTATGCATATGAACCGCCCCTCACCCCAAAGCACACATATCCAGGGCTCCGGGGCCCCAGGTCTGTAACCATCCATCCTTGTGAGTGCAGACAAGCACAGGATCTAGTAGGGATCTGATGTCACCACTGCTGGAGGTTTGGAAAGAGCCTCCGGTCCTGCACGTGTGCCTCTTGAATTTTGATATCCCAGAATTTCTTAACTAAACCCTTGGGCAGAATCTGAGCAAATGCCAACTTAGTAAAAACAAAAAAATTCAGAGCTGGTCTTTTTGCCTTTCTTGAAAAAACAAATAAAAGCCAAAACAACCCTAAATATCAAATTAGATTTTTTTTTTTGGTGGCACTGAAGATTGAACCTAGGGCCTTTGACTTTTATAGATCCACAAAGGTGGGACACGGTGGAGAAAAAAGTCAAAGAATACACAGGTGCACAAACTATCAAGTAGGTTTTCACCATCCTCTGCCTCCTCCCCTCCCGCACCCTCCTTGGGACACCCCCTGGGTAACTGCTGCTTACTGTAAGGCTCGCTGCCGCCATAGCAACCTCTCCTGGGGGCTGCTTAGGAAGCCCACTGCCCACTCCAGCCTGCTGGGTAGAAAACCCAGGTGACTGCTACCACCTTCACGTCTGAGGACCAAACTTGCACAACAAGGCGAAGGGAAACGTATCTCCCGTCACTAGAAATTGAGCTTTTCTAGCATTCTCATTTGTCTCCCTTCTTGGTGTCCTTGCCTTGTTGCTGAGGGAAACAGTGAGTTAGTTCAGCTCACCTGGTCACGGAGACTTTGCTCCAGCAGGATCAGTTTCCCCAGTGCACTTGAAGTTCCCAGCCCACCCGGTCCCTTGAAGAGCGTTTCTGCCTTCAGACATCCCAGGAAACTAGAAATAAAATGCGGCATCAGAGAGAGTGAGCCCCAGGCTTGGTGAGCCCTCTCAGCACCCTGGGGTGTCACTCTCTCCGAAGCCACTAGGGAAGCAGGCACGCCAGCTTCTTGCGACAAACAGCTCAGATTCTGGGTGCCACTGACTGAGCTCCCCAGCTTCAGGCTGCGGGGAGCCTTGGTGGGTGAGGAGACCTGAGTGGAGGTGTCATAGACAGGACAGCCACGCCTTCCAGAAAATCGTACACGGCCAGGTGCGGCAGTGCACATCTGTGATCCCGGAGCTGTGGGAAGCCGAGGCAGGAGGATCACAAGTTTGAGCCCAGGTTGGGCAAATACAGTTTCAAAGTAAAAAAATACACAAGTGAAAAATTGCTGGGGAGGTAGCTCAGCGAGAGGACCCTGGGTTTAACCCCCAATCAATGCAATCAATAGATCAATAATAAATAAGTAAATGTAAAAAGAAAAGCACACCAGAATGTTAGCCCAAGTCAGGGCGCCGGCGCCCGAGCCAGCCTTCAGTTCTACTGCTCAGGCAGGAGAACACGCTGGTCACTCTCCCAACAGATTTCGGAATCAGGCACCTCAATCCATCTTTCTCCTGCAAGTGGGGTGAGTTTCATCAAAGCTGGGG
>PVJX010025706.1:0-26655 GCA_004027295.1 Dolichotis patagonum | reverse complement strand
TGTGCATATTTGAGTCAATTTAGTCCAACTACAATATACTGTCTCATTTTAATACATTTTTATGAGGTATCTTTGTGGTACATATGATGCTTATATTGAGAGGAGTTGGCATATGTACAATAAACATCTTTTTTTTACAATGAAAATAATATAGGGTTTGAATGACACGAATTAAGAATTTTTTTTGTTTTTGTTTTTGGTTTTTGTTTTTGTTTTTTTGAGACAGGGTTTCACTTATGCAGTTCGGGCTTAAGCTCACTTTGTATCCCAGGCTGGTCTTGAATTTGCAACGATCCGCCGGCCTTAGCCTCCCGAGTCCTGGGATTACAGGAGTGCGCCACCACGTCCGGTTACATTAAACATCTTAATTCCATTTTCATCCCCTCTCCTTCCTCCCATCTCTTGAGCCCCTTCCCATTTGAGAAAGCACTTCCAATTCCCTATTTTAGCGTGTTCTTTCTTTATGGAGAGGTAGCCCAGTTTATTCTCGCCAAACCTAATTCCACGGAGAAGCCTGATTGGCCTAAAGATTCCACCTCCCTTACAGTGATTGGTTTGGGGAAAAGCACATGACACAAGCCGGGCCAATGAGGTACAAGAGAGACTGCAATAGTGTCCATTCTCCTTGCTCCTGCACTCCAGGCAGACTTGTTCTGCGAGGGCGGGAGGATGAAGACCTCAATCTTCAGTACCTGGAGAGAGGCTGAGAACCCCTGAACGTCGGCCTGCTACCACAGATTCTGCGTCACTGAGGCAGTGCATTCCTTAGGGTTCAAGCCAACTTGATTTGGGGTGCTTGTGACTCCCCAGCCTCCGCAAAAATGTGAACGCCCTGAAGGCTCAAACCGTATCTGTATCCGTTGGGCACCCTTCGCCTTCCACAGCATTAAGAGGAGACTGCAAGGATGGCGCAGCTGGACAGCACTTTTAAAATCATCTACCCTGCTTGCTTTTCTGTCCTGTAAGGAAAAAAACAAACAGGAGTGGCTGTTAGAAAATTAATTTTTAAAAAAGTTAAGATAATTTAAAGAAAAAAAAGACAGAAAGTTAATAGCAGTTGGTGTCCTTCTAATTAGATTAGACACTGTCTAGTGCACCCAGCGAGGATCTTGTTTGTGAGGTGCGCATCCCCAGAGGGGCTTTGATGCCTCCCTCAGTGGGACCTGGAGCATGGACACCCTGGAGGACTCAGTCAAGATAAAACTTCATCTTAGCTGATGACAAAAATGGAGACTTAGATGAAAGGTATTATTTATTTATGTTAGTTAGTTTGTTTTTAGACAGTCTGCTATGTTATTCAGGTTGGTCTTTAACTCACTATGAAGCCCAGGCTGGTCTTGAACTCATGGCAATACTCCTGCCTCAGCCTCCCAAGTATTGGGATTACAGTTGTGCGTTACCATACCCTGCTCAATTTTTTTCCCCAGCTCAGGTTGATATTTAGTTTGTTTTGTATTGTTTTGTACTGGAGATTGAACCCAGGGCTAAATACAAGTTTTACCACTGAGCTACCCTCAGCCCCAGCATTTCTTTCTTTAAAAGAACAACATACTATCTTTGTAATAGTTGGCTGATGTTTAATGTTCAGTGTTTTAATGAATAAATTATGGGAAATACAAGCTTATAACTCCAGGGACTTTTTGCATGGAGGGCTCCATGTGCATCCCTCTTTAGACATTGGGCTGAAACTCCACTTACAGTTTCATTTCCCAGGAATCAGTCTTTCTAAAAGTTCAAAAGTAATGAAGAAAAAATACAAAACATTGGCAGGTTTCACCACTCTTTTACATTGCATTCTGTAGCTCTCATCTTGTTTTTTACGTAATAATTTGTTTCTTTTAAAATCCATTTTGGTAGCCCCCCACACCCAGCTATTTGTGCTTATTTTCGGCATCCATCTTCTTATTCCAGGCAACCGTTCATTTGTTATCTGTTACTATAGATTAGTTTTACAGATTCTAAAACGTTACTTAAATGAAATTATACAATGTGTGGCTGTTTTAGTTAGCAAGGAATCCCATATAGTGCCACTGACCTGGTGGCTTAAATGACAGAAATTTATTTTCACAGCGCTGGAGGCTGGATGCTCAGGGTCGTGGTGTCGGCAGGTTTGGCTTCTCCCTGGGCCTCCCTCTTCTCATTGTGTCTTCTGGTGACGCTCTCTCAGTGCCCACACATCCCTGCTGCCTCTTCCTCTTTCGGTAAGGACACCAGGCCTGTAGATTAAGGTCTCATTCTTTGACCTAGTAAGCGTGTGCTGATTTCTCATTGTGATTTCAGTTTGTGTAACCCTGATGCCCAACAATGTTAAGTAAGCATCAGGTACTTAGATGTCATCGGGACATCTCATTTGTAAAGCATGTATGCAAAGTTTTTGCCTTGGAAGGACTGCTAGGGTTGGAATGTTATGTATGCTAGGTAAGCACTCTACTACTGGGCTATATCCCCAGATCCTTTTTATTACCCTTATTTTTTAAAGGCTTTTTAAGAGAGCAATCAGGTTCACAGTAAAAGGAAGTTATAGAGTTATATACTCCCTGTGCCCACTCGGGCAGCCATCCTATTAGCCACCTCCCCCAGGTACAGTTGTTAGCACTCATGGACCAACATTAACACATCATAATAACGCAAAGGCAATGTTAGGGTTAGGGTTCGCTCTCGGAGTTGGGTTTGGACAACGGTATAGTGACAAGTACCCATCATTCCATGATCATCTGCCATGTTTTCACTGCCCTAAAAACCGTGTTCTGCCTATTCACCATCCCCTCATCTTTCTTTAAATTGGCATTGGCAATGTTTTTCATAATATACTTTATAATGGGGCCGGGGATTTAGCTCAGTGGCACAAGTGCCTGCCTGGCAAGAGTGCGGTTGTGAGTTCGATCCTTGGTAACCAAAAAAAACTATATAAATGTTCTTTTATTACCTGTAAAATCATTGGTGAAGTCACTTCTCTCTTTCTTGACTTGTGCCGTATCTCTTCTTTCTTCATGTATGTGGCCGGTTTCATCAATATTGTTGAAACCTTCAAAGAGCTGGATTTTGATTTTGTTGATTTTTCTCCACTTCTTTTCAATATTCTACCCCATTAATTCTGCTCAGATCTTTTTTTGTTTCCCTACATCTGACTATTTTGGGTTTCATTTGCTTTTCTTTTTCTAGTTCCTTAAGTTAGAAACTGAGGCCATTGTTTTGAGAGTTTTCAAGTACCCATTTAGTGACCCAGATTTTTAGGTGCTGTTTTCATTTTCATCCTATCTGAAATACATTTTTCCCCTTTGCATTTTTCTTGACCCATAAGTTATTTAAAAGCATATTATCTAGATTCCAAATATTTGGGGGCGATTCCAAGAATCCTTCTATGATTGACTTCTAATTTAATTCCATTGTGGTGAGAAAACATGTTTTTTTTATGACTTGGATCTTTTCAAATTTATTGAGACTTGTTTTATGGCTCAGAATATGGCCTATTTTGGTAAATGTTCTTTGTGCATTTAAGAAGAATGTGTACTCTGCTGTTGTTGGATGAATGAGTTATAAATGTCAGTTAGGTCAAGTTGATTGATGGTGTTATTCAAATCTCTATGTCCATGTGTATTTTCTACCTATTTGTGTATCAGTTATTTCAAAGGAGTACTGAAGGTGCCAAATATAGCCAGGCTGGGTGGCACACACCTGTAATCCCAGAACTTGGAATGCTGAGGCAGGAGGATCACTGCAAGTTTGAAACCAGCCTGGAACTCAAGGCCAGCCTGAACTGCATAGTGAGACCCTGTCTCAAAAAGACAAAAAACAAAACAAAACAAAGAAATTGCCAAATATAATTATGATTTGTATATTTGTCTTTGTAATTATTTTCATTTTTGCTTCATGTGTTTTGAAGCTCTGTTATTAGGTACACAAAATTTTAGAATTTTGATGAATTGATTCCTTTATCATTATGAAATGATCTTTTTTATACATAGTAATGTCCTTTGTCCTGAAATTTTTAACATTAATATAGTCTTGCCATCTTTCTTTTGTTTCCTGTTAACATAGTATATCTTTTCCATCCTTTAATTTTTTTAACATATCTGGTCTCTATATTTAAAGCATGCCTCTTACAAGCACCATATAATTTAGTCTTGCTTTTTTATCCAACCTGACAATCTTTGCCTTTTAATTAGAGCATTTAAACCTTTTACTTTTATTTTTCACCTCAAAGAACTATGTGGGGGGTTATTTTGTTTTGTTGTGGTTGTGGTAAAATACACATAACATTTACCATCTTAGCCATTTTAAGTATACATTGCAGTCATGTTAAGTATATTCATATTGTGCCACCAATCTCTACCAAGATGTTTTTATCTTATAAAATTGAAACTCTGTGTCCCTTAAACTACTGTCCACTTCCTTCTCTGTCAGCCCCTGTTTCTGTGAGTTTGGCTACCCTAGATAGCTCATTTATGTGGAATTACACTGTAGAGATCATTTACTTATTACCTGGAGACATGGTTTTGTTATGTTGTGCACGATGGCTTGCTCAGCTCATTTTTCTGCCTTAGGCTTCCAAGTAGCTCAGACTATAGGAACATGCACCATAGCCAGCTAGATTTGCTGGTTTTTTTTTTTTTTTAACTGGGAATTGAACCCAGGACTTGTCCACTGAACTAAAGAACCAACCTTTTTTAGGTTAGCTTTTGTTTGTCTTTTGTTTTGCCTTAGAGACAAGGTCGTGCTAAATCTTGTAACCCAGGCTGGGCTTGAACTCACAATCCTCCTGCCTCAGCTTCCAGAGTGTTAGGGTTATATGTATGCACCATCACATCCAGTTTAGAATGTGATTAACAGATTTTGGGTTTTTTTTTTTTTTTTTCTGTATTTGTCCCATTTCTTTGGTTTCTCAGTCTTCTTTCGGGTTAATTGATTTTGTGGAGGGCTACTGGGAATCGAACTCATGACCTCATGCTTGCCAGGCAGACACTTGTACCACTGAGCTATATCCCCAGCCCTGGTAAATTGACTTTATGATTCCATTTTATGTCTGTTCTTGGTTTAGCAGCTCTGATTTATTGTTCAGCTGGTTTAGTGGCTGCTACAAGGTTTACATATAGGAATATCTCATCACAACTTGTCTTTTTGATTTCACATATAGCCTAAGAGCCTTACTACAGTATACTGCCCTTTCACCTCTCCTGACATTTCAGCTTTTATTGTTACACTTTTTACTTTTGCATTTTACAAGCCACACATTATATACTTTTTGTTTAAGCAGTCAATTATCTTTGAAAAAGATATAAACCGTTCTTAAAAATCTTATATTTTCTCATGTCGTCCTGTCCCCCATCCCGTGTCCCCCCTCCCCGTCCCCCTTGCCTAGCAAGTGGGAGCCAGTGAACAACACATCTTGTGAAAAAATTGACTATGTTATTTAGTATGAGCTCTCCGTATGCAAAGATAAGGACAACCATTTGGAAGAAAACAAGAGACAATATGACAGATAATGACGATCTCTGGTTGTCTTGCTTTGAAATTTATGCTTTCTTATGTCCCATTCTGTTTTGTTGTGTTTAATTTTACTCCCCTTAAAATAAAATTTAAAAAAAATTTTAAAAAATCTTATGTTTTGGTCTCATTCCTTTGTGTAGATCTTTGTTTCCATTTAGTATCAGGGTCTTTCTGCTTAAGGATTTTTCTTTAGTAATTTCCTAGAGTGCTATTCTGCTGGTGATGAATTCCTCTAACTTTTGTGTGTCTGAAAGGTGTTTATGATACTTTTAAAAAGATATTTTTGATAGGTTTAGATTCAAGACTTAGAATATTTTTTTCTTTCAGCACTTAAAGTATCTTTCTGTATGCTCCTCTCGTGTGTATGGTTTCCAATGAGAAATCTGTTGTTAGCCTTACATTTATCCTTTTGTACATAATATGTTCCCCACCATTACCACTCTGGTTGCTTCTAAGGTTTTTCCTTTATCACAGGTATTGAGAAATTTGATTGTATGTGCATTCATGTAATTTCTTTAGCTTTCTTGTGTTTGAGGTTCACTGAGCTTCTCGTATCTGTGGGCTTCTGGTTTTCAAGAAATGTAGAAAAATTTGGACACTATTCCAATAATATTTTATACTCTCCTTTTTGAGGCACTCCAGTTTATACATACCAGGCTGCTTGAAGTCATCCCGTAGCTTGTTGCTGCTCTTTTTATTTTTAAACTACTTTTTATCTATGTGTTTAATTTTGAATAGTTTCTATATTCAGTCTTCCTGTTCACTAATTTCCTTCTCTAATACTGTATTACCTAATCTCCCAATAATTCTCATCTTACTCATTGGTCTTATTTTTGTTGTTATTGTTGTTGCTTTGCTGTTTTGTTCTGCTTTGCTTTTTTGTGGTGTTGAGATCTGAACCCAGGACCCCTGAATATGCCCGGCAAATGCTCTACCACTGCGTAACATCCTCAGCCCTTTTTTTCATTTTTCTTTTTGAGTGAGCATTTTGCTAACTTCCCCAGGCTGACTTTGAGCTTGCCATCCTCCTGCCTTAGTCTCCTGAGTAGCTGAGATTCTCGTCATCCACCACTGTGCCTGGCACTCATTCATTGTGGTTTTGATCTCTAAAAGTTCCAATTGACTCTTTTTCATATAATGCATATTTTTAATATATTGTTATAACAACAACTGAAAAGTCCTTGTGTGCTCATTCTAACATCTCTGTCACTCCTAAATAATTTTTAATTGATTGATTTTTTCCCTCTTCATTATGGATTACATTTTTGTATGCCTGGTCATCTTTGATTAGATGCCTGGTACTATGAATGGTACCTTAGTGGCTACAGGATATTTTAGTATTTCTATAAATATTCTTGTGCTTTGTTATGGAATCCAATTAGATTACTTGGAAACAGTTTGATTTTGTTTGTTTTGTTTTGTTTTTGTAGGGAACCCAGGGCCTTGTGCATACCAGGTAAGTGCTCTACCACTGAGCTATGTCCCCAGCCACACTTTTTTTAAATTTTTATTTTGAAATAGGGTTTCCGTAAGTTGCCCAGTCAGGCTGGCCTTGAACTTGCAATCCTCCTGCCTAGCTTCCCAAGTAGGTGGACATGTTAAATGCATGCCGTAGTGCCGGGATATTATTCCATCTTGACTATAAGCGAAAGTTCTCTTTTTTTTTTTTTTGAGACGGGTCTCGCTGTGTAGTCCAGACTGGCCTTTGAACTCACTGTGTAGCTAAGGCTGGCCTCCCACTAATGGCAGTCCTCTTGCCTCAGCCTCCTGAGTGCTGGGATTACAGGAGTATGCCACCACGCCCAGCTTCTCTTCACTTCCTTCTCCTTTGTAACGACTAGAATAGTGCTGGACACATGGTTGGTTCATTCATCATCTGCTTCTGAAGTTAATTCCCCCTTATAAGTAATGATACACAGCAAAAATTTATTTAGAAATGTGATAGTGGATGATTACATCAAAGTTCAATAACAAATGCTTTTAATTCTTACTCAGATGAAGACCAAATTCGTTTGTGAAATTGCATGAAGACAGATTTAAAATTTTTTGTGACATACTATATAGAAATGGCTTTTAAATGTGGACCTGCCTTCACTTATCTATTTTACAATGTTTTCTAACTTATAGAAGATGAGAAACGCAGAGTCAGCACCTCCACTGCAGAAAGCACGCTCAGTGTCACTACCAGACTCCCCTTGCACGCCTGGGAGGTGGTGAATACTCCGTAGGTACATGAAGGGTGACTGAGTAGAAGACTGAGGGAATGTTTGGGGAGAATGCGTTTTACCTCACCCAACAAAATAATTTATCACACTAACATCTCCATCAGAGATGGCTATCTTCCCAGTTTATAAACTGAGGCTGTATTGATTATAGATTCTTGCTTCTTTTGGTCTCTTTATAATATGTTCTGCTGAAATTAAATTAAAATAAAATAAAATAAAATAATAAGTGTTCTGCTGGCCCTCACTTTGTGGCATTGTTTTACCAGGTGATGCTAAAGATTGTGTGTGTGCATGAGAGAGAGAGAGAGATGCACACACTGGGGATTGAAACCGGGGCCTTCACATCAAGCAATATCCCCAGCCCTTCTTTCACTTTTTGTTTTGAGACAGGGCCTTGCTAAATTGTTAAATTGTCCAGGCAGGATTTGAACTTGGGACCCTGCTGCCTCAGCCTCCCAGAGTGCTGGAATTGCAGGCACGTGTCATAGAGCCAAGCTCTGACTTGTAAATCTTAAGGAGATTTGACTTGCTCTCTTACAAGCATCAGATCCATCTGCCTTAATTCTGGGGACCCTGGGGCTCTTGTCCTTCTCCTCCAGCTCCCTGTCCTGCTCTCACAGGTCCCCCCAGTCCTGCTTCAGCCTTCCTTCGTAACGCCTCCTCCTTCTACACCATGATCTCACCCTTCTGCCTGCTCCTTAGAACATGTCTTTTCCACTCACTTGGTATTTAATCAACCATGCTGCTGTGTCACACTCTCTGTGTGTGGGGGGGGAGCACCTGTCTCAACCAACTTGTAGCCACCTTCAGAAGAGAGACTCCAGTCAGGCCTGGTGGCAGACACCTGTAATCCCAGCATTCTAGGAGGCTGAGGCATGAAGACCACAAGTTTGAGCCCAGCTTGGGTAATTTAGTGTCTTAGACCCTGTCTCAAAATTTTAAAAGACTTTTTAAAAAAATTTTCAAAAGGATGCCCATGGGTGAGCCCAAAGCAGTGATAACAGTAATTGCAATAACCACCATCTATGGAATACTTACCGTGTGCCAGGCCCTACGCTAAGATCTTTTTATGAATCAGCTCGGTTAATCCTCATCTATTCTAACAGGGTAATGCTATTATTATCCCACTCTCCAGCTGAGAAGCGGCCGCCCAGGGGAGTTGTCACTTGCCCAGGTTGCCATCAGAGCCAGGATTCAAAGTCAACCTTTCTGGCTCCAGGAGCTAAGCCCACAGCGACCATGCTCACCCATGGCTCCAGTGTGCGGTAGTTCAATAAACCTCCGTCTGCAGGTGATGGAGATTAAATTTTAGGACTCCGTGCATCCTAGAGCATCCTTCGTGCTCTATCACTGAGTTACACCCCCCACCCCGTCTCTGTTAGATGAGTGAAAATACGAGGCTTGGTCTGTGCAGCAGCCTTGGCAGCAGAGAAGAAAGACCCCGTCCTGTTACTTTCTCTGCTTCTCTGTTTGCCATCACTGCCACAGCGCGGCTGCCATTGATTCAAGAGGCAGCTCCTGTGTGGCCCAGGAGGAAACCGAGCAGAGAGGAAGTGGATGCCTTCACCCCCTTCCGCTTCCCTCCCGTGTAGGTTGGGCAGAGAGCAAGTCGGGGCAGTTCTGCTTCCTGCCACCCCCGGCTCTTGAGAAGCAGCCAGCCAATGGGAGCAGGGGGACGCAGCAAGGGAAGTAGTGGGGGCAGCAAAGTCCTCAGGATCGCTGGTTTCTGGGACCCTTACATCTCAAGGCTCAGTCAACCGGATGTCCCTTTAGCTTGCCGGAATTTGGTTGGATTTACAGAGATAAGATCAACCTGACCTTTCATTCCCCAAATGTAATTTATGGGCTTGCCTCCTGTGTGCTGCAACACGTCTGCCTACCCGAAATCTGGTAATTATTTATGTAAACACAGCATCCTGCCTTTATGGATTATAATTGCGCTTGAGCAGGGAGAAGCAAGGGCTTCCACAGTTGGGCAGGACCGAAATGCTCCTTCTGAAAACACTCACCTGAGTCTTTGAAATCTTCCCCGTGGCTCATGGATAGCTTTAACCACACAGGAAAATTTAAAAAAAATTTTTTTTTTCCCTGGCCTGTTCTTTCAGCAGGCCTGGGAAAATTTAATCTGCAGGTCCTCTCAAAGGATGGGGGTGAAGGAAGGTCTCTAACCATGTTGGTTGGACCCTAACTGAGAGGCGCAGCCCTGGGGTGGAGGCCTCCTTGGTCTCCTCATTGTCTGCTGGGACATGAATTTTACACCCCTGCTAAGAATAAACAGGATTAGGAATTTTATGCTGTTTGGAAAAGAGGAGAGGTGGCTGGTGAAAGAGAAAGGTCTTTGCTTTTTATTCATGCTGGAGTTCCCCAGGAGCCTTCCCTGTACATACACACAGGAGAGCCAGAGGATTAGGGGAAAGAAAATGAGTTGATTGAACCAGATGGTTCAGGAAGCACTCCCAGGAGGCCACTGGGGGGGATGAATCTGCATCTTTAAATAACATTAATTTCTGAAAGGCCCAAATTGTTTCCTAAATTGCTGCACTGAACTCCTAGCTTTCATCTATTTTTATGGCACCTCTCCTGGATGCAGGCGGGAACTGCTGCATTCTGATGAACCAGCTTTGGAGAAATTCTTCATGCCCAGAGCAGCCCAGAGAGCCAGGAATCATTTCCTGAAGGAAAAAGAAATCTTGAATAATCAAGGTGCCCTGAAAGATGGATTTCAGCAGAAACCACTACCCCTGGGTGATCTGAACCAACTACAAGTTCTAAGACCAGCTTGGGACACTCATTTGTTCTGTAGCCAGGGGCAAACCACTTTACCTCAGTTTCTCCATCTGTAAAATGGGGTGAATGATGCGTACCTGCTGCAGGAGCGCTATAAAATTTTAATTGGGTAATGGCTGTGGAGCCCTTTGATGTAGTAAGTTTTATTAACTTGCAAGGGATTCCCCGAGGCCAGAAAAAGCAGTTAAACCCAAGAGAAAAGAAAGGCATTAAAACGCAAGCAAAGCTTGGCTGAGCTGAGTGTTTTACCTCTAGCTCTAATTTCCGAAGTGCTGTGGCCAATCCCCTGTGAGACGAAAGCATATGGGAGGCTGGGGGCTATCTGAATGAATTTGGTGGTGGAATCCAGGAGGGCAAAGTTTGACCTATGACCTTGCTTGATAGAAGCCCCATCATCTGTTGGTCCTACTAGGACTCTTTCTAAGAGTAAGTCCCCAGTAAGAGTTATTCCCGTGCTAATCCAAGGTCCCTGGAATTGAATTTAGAAATCCCCAGCCTCTGGCCTCCTGCTTCCCAACAATTAAATACAAACAGACCTTGAAGTCTGGTCTCTAACCAGAGGAGGGTTAGGGAACAGCACGTACTGAAGGCTAGGCAACTAAAGTTTTGTTCAAGCTTGATCCCTCATGGCCAGGCAGACCAACTTTGACTGCCAGAGGACCGCTCCTCTGTGCCTCAGTTTCCCACTCCACAGACATGATTCTAATCAACCTTGCTTTACAGCCCCAAATGTGTGGTGTGGTGGTGCTTGCCAGTAATCCCAGCACTTGGAAGGCTGATGCAGGAAGATCACTGCAAATCTGAGTCCAGCCTGGGCAACATAGTGAGTTCAAGTCCAGCCTGAACTACAAAAGGAGACACTGTCTCAGTAACGAAACAAAACAAAAAGGCCCAAATAATGCAATGTAGAATAATGCAGGAATACACTTTAAATTATAAAACATGTTCAAAGTGTTAGCTATTAGAAGAGAACAAACCCCTAGTTTTTTTGCTTCAGTAATGTTTAAAAATCTCAATTATTTGAGTAGTTATTCCCCAAATCATTTTTTACAGCCCAAGGCACCCCATTCTCCTTTTGCTTCCCCTCCTCCAGGTCCAGGTCCCTGCCCTCCACACTGAGTGCCCACTAATCAGTCAAGGGGCCTGAGGGTCAGCTACATGGACACAGCCCATGTACACTGGGGTGATCGACGTGGCCCAGTTTTCCAGGGACCACCCCGGTTTTGGTACTGAAGATCACGTATGCCAGAACCCTGCTCACACCAAGCAAACTGGGAGGGCGGGTCAGGGTCTTTGGGCTGATTGGAAAGTGGCAGTACTACTCCCCGGGAAGCAGCCGTTGGCCTGGCATAGGCATGGTCACAGGGGCGTCAGAGGAGGTGTGTGGAGAGAGGGTCCCCCAGACAGCCACGGGGACCTAAGACCCTGGATCTCCTTCCTGGTTCTGCTATTACCTAGTGACCTCAGATCAGGCCCGGCCTCGGTTTCCTCATCTGTAAAGGGAGCTTGAGATGGGTGTTGCTGTGTGGGGTCCCATGAGAGGCCAGCCACCGAGGGAAGACACCAAGGACCCACATCCACCCTCGCCTGTGGGATTCCACTGCTTGGTGTCCACTGAGACCCTTAACACCCTTTGTCTGGGACAAACAAGCACAGGGCTGGGGGTGCGTCCGCCCCCAGCTAGGAGTCAAGTGCTGTTTATGTTTCTCCGGGTCGCTGTGACTTCCTCAAATGAGCATATTATACCCCTGAGAGTCAAAACTTTACTTTTCCAAGCTTGTTTGGTTCAAGTTTGTCAAAAAATGAGTCTAAAAAACAAAGTAATTTAAAAGACTCACTGTTTCCTTTATCATAATTTACTAAGCTCTCCGTTTTTAGTGTAGTTTTCCATATGTGTGTCTAATATTATAAAGAAAAAACCCAACAGTAACAGGAAGTAAGCTCATATTAATTATGCACGCAGTTCTGTCCTCCTTGTCCCGGCCCCCCCCCCCCGCAGCACTGCACCCCCTCAACCTTTTTTAGACTGAAGAGATAACCAGGGCTGGGGCTGGGTTTAGTCCAGTGGAGGCTTATTTGAGTGGAGGGGTTGATTTTTTTCAAAGTACCCTTGACAGCACTTGTGCTAATGAAAGCAGTCTTCTCATGACAAAGCAGAACCTGGCTTTTACAGCATTTTTTAAAAAGAGTAATTTCTACTGGGAAGAAATGGGAAACAATGATTAAATCAAAGCCGCCCTCAGCAACCTCCCCCCACGCGCCCCCTCTGGAAACAGCCGTTTCAATTTCGCAGCTCTGCTCGGCCGCCGCGCCAGACGGCCAGATCTCGCACTCTATAAATCGTCTCTGCCCTTGCCCCGGAGTTGCTGACTATATGTATTTTGGGACCCGGCATTAATTCCCTCATCTTTGGCTGGTGACATTAAGATTTGTAACTGATAGAATGTGTTTTTAATGTATTTCCTGCAGGTTACTATTAAAGAAATGTAATTCTTCTGAACTTGCAAAGGGTTCTGCTTCCATTTAAGAAAAAAAAAAAAAAGAAAGCAAAAGAAAGGAAGGTCTTATGGGAAGAATTTCCCAGCAACCTCCAAATGGACTGGGCAGCCGGAGGGGTCAGGGGCTCCGGAATTCTCTGCTTATCTCGGCTGCTCACTCTCCCCCCCCTTCCCTGCCCCTTAGTTTTCCTGGGTATGAAATGAGGATAAATATTTGTCTACGAGATGAGGGTGTTGTAAGGATTAATTGGTTGGTGCTTCGGGAAGCCTTTGAAGATGAAAGACACTCTCTGCAGATGCTAAGTAAACTCGTAATGTGTCTGGTTTTAATGAGCCAGGTGAAGCCAGTGGGATGCCTGGGGATTAACTGTGCCTAGCTGGGAGCCTGCCTGCATAGGCCAGACAAAGCCGGCTGGTGCTTGCTGCTGGGTCCCTGGGCCCTGTCCATCTCTGTTTTCCTGGCTTCTGGCACATTGGTTCTCTAGAAATACTGTGGATGCAAGGGCACCGAAATGCAATTTACCCAGACTCATCGAATCACACTTTTTGCCTATCATTCTAGCACATGGCTTAGGCAAGTTACTTAACCTGAGTCTTGGTTCTCCATTTGTCAGTGGGGGTAGCTGGAGTCCCCATCTTGTAAGGTTATGGTGGAGATTATTGTAAAAATGGTCCACAGCAATTGAACGCTTGCTGGACATCAGGTTCTGTGCACTTTACCCTCCTGAACTCCCTGAATTCCCACACTAACCCATGAGAAAGGCCCTACTGTTCTCATCCCCATCCTACAGGTCACACAAGTGAGGCACCGACGGGTTATCTGGTAGCTCACCCAAAGCCCAAGACAGTAGGTGCTAACTAGTGACTGGCCAAAGGGATACTACACACTGCACTTAGCAGAGCTCTGGACGCGTCACAAATCGCTTGAGACTCTTCCCGATTTGTCCAGTCAGCCAACAGATGTCTGAAGGAGGTGTGACGGGACAGACCCTGGGAATGCAGGAGCCAGAGGCGAAGGGCCTGGAGTAGACCCAGACAGAGCTCAGAGCTGTGAAAGGACGCCAGGTCCGTGTGCATCAAGCCAAGGAGAAGCTTCTTTAAGGTATAACTCTGGGCCTGCTCAGGGTGACCACATTTGGGACGGATGATGCCTTGTGAAAAGTAGTTCATGCCAAATCCTGGTACCTCAGAGACAGTCTGAACGCTGAAATACTGCAGCTTCTTGGGGCTGTACCACAGCTTTAAGGACAGGTAACTTGGAGGGTGGGGACTGTATTTTGTTGCTATCCAGGCAATCAACAAACCAGGGGATCGAAATGAATCAAAACATGTTAAGACTGGCCCGAGCAATCACTCATCTCCTTGTGTGCCCGAGGGGAAACTGAGGCCCCGTGGCAGGATGATTTCACACTTCGGCACTGTGACATCACAGTCCAGGCACTGACATAGGAGGGGAACCAGCTGAAAGTGGGCTGGGGAAGCCCCTGGTCAGAACAAAAATATCTTCAGGACTGCTGTTGGTGATGGAAAGGGAAATGGAATTTTGTCTAAATATTAGGTTGTTTTGAAAAGTCTGACTAATGTGAAAGTCCCTATTTAAAAACGAGTTGACTGTACATGGAAATTGGTCGGCGTTTCCACACCCACATGTTGAAAAACAAACTTCCTGGTAGATCCTGATTCAAGTCACCTGGGAGTGAAGGCTTCGCGCTACAACCCACGAGCTGTGAGCGCAGGGGCTGAGCCAAGAAAAATCCTGGGTCTGTGTTTATGAAAAAGCAAACAGATCCCAAAAGGAGGCCCAGGTCTGAGCTGGTGGTGGGCACAGGCCCTCCAGGAAAGAACACAGGGCTCAAAGGAGGCCTGAGCCCACTTCTTGGGACCCTAAGCCTTTCTCGGAAACACGAAAAATGAGAACGGGAAGAGGGGCAGTTCGGAGCCCTCTCTGGTCGAGCACCCACGAACCACTATGTCACCCACGTGCTCTTCAGCGTGGCCACGGGAAGCATTTGTTTATCAGTATCACGATGTTCCTGTGCCAGAAGCAGATAGAACTGGGAATTTAAACAGAGCCACCTCGGTCCCTGTTTGTCCCAAAGAGTTTCTATTTATGCCATTGTCCCAGCATAGTCAATGATAGTTTTCTCCTGCATCCTCTAAAGTGCCCCCTTGAATGATAGAGGGTATGAACGTCCTAGATCAGTGAGTTGCCCCAATTCAGCCACTAGTGAGTAGCAGAGTTGGAATTCAAAGCCAAGCTTTTCACCACTCAAAAAGCAGATCTTGGGGAATTCTTTCTCATCACCCCCAAGGACAAAGTTTTGTTTTTTGCTTTTATTTGGATTTTTTTTTGTCTTTTTGAGACAGGGTCTCACTGTGCAGTTCAGGCTGGCCTTGAGCTTACTTGGTAGCCCAGGCTGGTCTCGAACTCACAACAATCCTCCTGCTTCAGCCTCCCGAGGTCTGGGATTACAGATGTGTGCCACCACGCCTGGGTCTAAAGTCAAAGATTTCAAGGAGCAGAAACTGCAGAGCTGAGCAGGCCTTTAGGTGTTGGAACCTGCTCCCTCTCCTCGCTGGGCACCTGTCTTGGTTACCTCTGAGCAGCAAGGGACACAGCCACCTCAGGGCTCAGCGTGGAGACACATGCTCACCAGAAACCTCCGTTGCTGGTATATTTTGTATGCTGAGGGTGCTTCTCCCAGCTCCTCTCCAATGCGAGTGCAGGGTCTGGCTTCCCCACTGGGGCTTCCAGCGCAGCTCCCCAGCCCTGACCTTCAAACCCCTCACTGACCTTGCGTGCCTCGGCCTTTCTTGTTGCTGCGATGCAGCTGAGACTGTTCTGTGGTCCCAAGTTGTGCTGCAGCATCTGTTTATGTGTTAAGGCCATGGCGCTGCCATAATCCAAGCACCTTTTTACCAGCAAAGACACTCAGCACACAGGTCCAGAGAGGGAAAATGACTTTCCCAAGCCGTGCTGGTTCACAGTTTGGCCTGAGGCTGCTGCCAGGGGAACAGCTTCAGAAACACCCGGAGAAGTCCTTCATGCGACAGGACTTCTTGGCTACTGGACACCTTGATACTGGTTTGGTCCTGCCCCTCAGCCCTCTACTGAAATCTCAGAGTTAGAGCAGGGCCTGCAATCGACCGCCCGAAGAAGCCACCGGCCTGCTTCCCTGGGGGCAGTTTCACATGGACACCCTGCCCCTGCAGTGCCCACGGTCTTCAGACAACTGGCTACTGGGAATTCCTTCCTTCCGTTTGGTGGCCTGTGGTTTCCTCTTATCCCAGTACAGGGCCGATCCAGTACGCTTTCTTCTCACCAGCTTCACAGTAGCAGAAGACAAAGCCTGCCGCTCTCTCGATTGCTCCACTCATGACATGGACTTGGAACCTGCAACCGGGTTTGCCATGGTGGGCAAACCTGAGGTTGCAGCCCTCCTGTGCCTTTTATCTCCTGTGTGGCTTTGCCCAAGTCACCAAACCTCTCTGAACTTCAATTGGCTCGTGGGACATACGGGGAGACCGCGATTACATACTGCAAGCCTCCAACAGCACGGCGGTATCATCCCCACATCTGGTGACTCCAGGGTCCGGCACAGTGAGTGCTGGTCGCGGGGAACAATGCACAGTCTCGCTTCCCTTCAACCTCAGCTGCACTGAGATTCGGAGACCAGGGAGAGATGATGACCATGTGAAAGTCACAAAGGCTCAAGCCCCCACCCCCACCCTCACCCCACAAAGTTCCGCCTGACTCTCTTCTTTCCCGCATTGCAAATCCACAAACGCCTTCCCAGCTGCCCAGCGAGGTGACCCCTTCAGGCCTGACTAACCGCACTGGCATCCCTCCTGCGACTGTCTGTGCCGGAGCCCTTGGGCTGCTTTCGCCGCTCAGCAGAGGGAAGCGTGATCCAAGGGACTGGACCGTGTTCACTAAAGCAGCGCTGGCTGCCTCAGGCTCCTCTCTGCAAAGCCATTCAGCGGGGTGCAGAGCTGGGCTGGGCTTTCCGCGTGGGCCTTCCAGCCCTTCTGCTGGCTTCGCTCACGTGACGTCAGGATGCGGGTGTTCAGAGAGCTAGCGGCACCCCAGTGGAAACGCTAAACCCAAGGGTGGTCCCCCCGAAGGCAGAGAGGTCAGGCTGTGTGTCTTGCCCGTCCTCTGGCCATCCCTCTGAGCTTCACCTGAGGAAGGAATCCCTCTTGCCCTACCTGTGCCTCTTCTAGGTCCTCTGTAAGACTTCTGTGTCATTTCTCCCTAGCTTCATCTTAGTGTCTTTGCTTATTCATTCATTTATTCAGTGCGTGGGATTGAACCCAGGGACCCACGCATGACAAGCAAGAGCTCTGCCCGAGCTACACCAGCCCGGTGTCCTAGCTCAGGGTCTAACGCGGGCCTCAAGCAGCCCGCAGAAGCTCTGCCGTGGGGCTGTACCCTCAGCACCAGCCCTCCCCCATTTTGCGACTTAGTCCAGATTGCCCTGGTTGGGCTCAAATTTGCTATCCTCCTGCCTTCGCCTCCTGGATTACAGGTGTGTGGCACTATGCCTCGTTCATTTTAGCTTGTTAAGAACAAACTTCAAGGACGTTTTCTCCCTGCAAAACTCCACAGCAATTATCAACTGACTTTTCGCTATGAACACGTACAGGGATGGACCAGTTCTGAGCTCGTCCTCAAGAACTGCGGCCCAGTGGGAGCAGAGCAAAGCTGAATGGAGGGCCCAAGGGGTGGCAGCAGTGCTGTAGTACAGACAGGAGCAGGCTCAGGGCGGCAGTGTCGGTAGGACAGGCAGTGGCCTGCCTGCCAGCGTCTGAGCAGCTTGGTGCAGGGCAGTCTTTTGAGCCTGGAGCTGAATCCTGGCTCCGTCCTGTGCTGGCTGTGTGAGGTGCGTAAGTCACACAACCTCTCCGAGTCACGGTTTCCTCCCGGAGAATTCACATAACTGCTAACGCAATACCTAGGACTTCACGCAGGTAAGCAGGAGAAGGCAGGTTTAGTCCATCTTTCCTTTACGTATTCGCCCAGGTACTTCTACCAGACTGCAGTCAGGAGAGTAGGTGACAAATTCATTATTAGGACATTGGCAGGGCTGCTGCAATGAAGACCAAAATAACATTGACTTTAATGAGGCGATTATTTCTCTTACACACAGCTGGTCATTTATAAACGACATGGTGGACATGGCAGCTCCACCCCTGTGGGCACCCAGATTCCCTCTCTGTAGCTGTTCTGCCACCCGGACACACAACTTCTATCTCAGGGCCTGAGACGGCTGCCCCAGCTCCTGCCATTGGGTTCACATTCCAGTCAGTAGGAAGGGAGACAGGTATCAGAGGGCCCCATTCTTCCCTATCAGGGCATGACCAGGCAATGGCACACATGAGCCCCTCTGAGGGTTCCAGGTCACTGGCCACTGGCCAGTACTTCATGACATGGTCCCAGCTAGCTTGGAGGGAGGCCAGGAAATGTAGTCTCAGTGACTCTTCGTAAAGGGAGACTTTATCACCACCCCGAGCATACTTCAAGATGTCAGGAGCTATTTTTTGGTTACGAAGAGAATGACTGGGGATGAGATCCAGGGTGCTGCTAAGGGTCTGAGAGTGTGTGTGACAGTCACTGCTGAGAAAGAATCATCCAGCCCCAACTGTCAGTCCTCCCCGGCTGAGAATGCCCGCTGTCACTGGGCAGCTGGAACTCAGGGACTCTCTCACACAGAGTAGGAGGGAAATGACACAGGGGACCACTAGCGATTTTGGCCTTAGTTATGTGCAAACACTGAGAGCTGAGTGATTGCAGAGGAATTAAAATGATACCTCTTCCCAGGGCTCTTTCTCCCCAGCAGGGATCAAAGCTTTAAGTCAACAGGACTTTGTGGACTACTGAGAATTATCTCATAAGACAGGGGGATTGTGGGTGGGGGGTCTGAAATCTCACCCCCTGGGTGGGCCACTGGAGCCACCCAGGAGCCCAGGACCCACATGCCTCCCAGGGAAACGGGCTGCATGGATGTGGGCTTCCCAGCCTGGCCCTCAGTGTGGTACTTTCCAGAACCAGCCCACGTCTGCTTGGTTCTGTTTCTCAAGAAGGTGAAACCAGGATGGGGCCAAAAGGAAGGTGAGAGAGGAGAGGCTAAGAGACTAAGCCACAGCAAAACCAGCCGGTAGAGAGAAGTAAAGATTTGGATCTATTTTTAAAAGAATTTATCCAACGGCCACCCTGCCTAGCCGAGCTGCCTCTCACCCAGGTGTCCACCCGGCTGGACTTTCCTTAGCTAAGGTCTGGCGCATTCAAGTGGCTTCGGTCGTAGACCAGGCCCCGTCCCTCTGCAGATGGCTGGGCATCTGCCCCATCACAGAATCTGTCCCTAGCACCTGGTAGATATTATTTCCTTTACTCTCTCCATCAACCCCATGGAAAAGCTGCTGTTACCCTCCTTCCACAGAGGCTCAGATCTGCCCCAGGCCACACAGCTAGCAAGAGGCAGAGAGACAAGTTCCTGTCTCGGGACGGTCCGTTCTTCCCAAAGCCACAGGGGCATCTCCACCTCCAAGGAAGACGATTCACCCCAGCTCCGTCACTTGCTCTATTATCTCATCCCTCAGCAAGTATCAAGCCATGGCTAAGTGCTGAAAGAACGGAGCACCCCATCTACATTCCAGCAAGGGTTGGGGGGCTGGAAGCACAGAGTGGTTGAGGGCGCGCTCAATGCACACAGCAAGTCAGAAAGTATCCCGAAACTCCTGCCCCCGTGTGCTCCCGCAGATAAACAGCTATGGTGCTGCAGGCTCCACTACCCTGAGGATTCTGCCGGGGAGCTGAGGTGCCAATCCAGGGAAGAGATCCAGGAGAGAAAAATTAAAAATTAAAAAAAATAACTCCAGCGTCTCATAGCTGTGGGACTCCTGGGGGGACACGGAGGAGACCAGTGAGGGAAGAAAAGTCGTTTTTGCCGGTATGGGGGAAGCAGCAGTGACTGAAAGACACGCTCTGAGTCCACTGAGCAGAAATGGCCCCTTTCTAGATAGGGCTCCCTGGAGCCACAACCCCACTCATTGCCACAAGCCCGCATTGGTCAGCAGGGAGCATCTTGTGCCGTCTCGCACGCGCACGCACTGCCAGGGGTGACTGCTGGGGGCCAGTGGGAACCAGAAACAAGGGGCTGGGCACCAGATGGAAGGAGCCAAGCCCAGGGGATGACCTTCATGCTTCAGGAAGGTGGTTGTGTCGAGCAGCCAGGACCTCAGGTTTCCCAGGCCAGGTCTACCACAGAGGGCCCTGAAATAGCTCTGAGGTTCTGTGCCCACGAAGCAGGGAGGGCAGGGGCAGGGACTGTGGGCAGCGGCAGCAAGCACAGCACCACCTTGTCGGGAAGGCAGGCGCTCTGCCTCCACCGGGCTCAGCCACCTGCCAGCGATCCGCTGGGCAGAGGTGGCGGTCCTGGCCACGCTCAGCAGAGAGGATGACATTTGCTTGGCTGGGGACAATGGTGCGGTGACCTGAATCACAGGGGAAAGGACCAGGTAATCCCAATGACATTCTGCAAAACAACAGCCTGCACTCGAAAACTATCGGGGTCATGGCACCATTACTCACAATAGCCCCAAAGCAGAAACAACCCAAGTGTCTACCGAAAGAGGAATGGAGCAAAAAATAGGGTCCAGCCAGGCGGCGGAATATGATTCGGCCACAAAAAGGAAGTTCTGTTCCATCCCACAGCACAGATGAGCCCTGAAAACACTGAGTAGAAGTCAGACACAGAGCTGGGCGTATAGCTCAGAGGCGCAGTGCCTGCCTGGCAAGTGCGAGGTCCTGAGTTTGATTCCTAGTACTGAAAAAAGAAAAGAAAAGAAAAAGTCAGACACAAATGACCACAGAAAGTAAAATCCATTTCTATGATTGGAATTTTAAAATCCATAGTGAAAAAGTAAAAAATAAAATTAAAAGTGATAAAGTGGATGAGTGATTTTCACGGTCAAGAGTCGGAAGGGGCAGGGGAAGTAACTGCCTACGGGTAGGGTCTTTCTTTTGAGGATGATGAGAATTTTCATGGATTAATAGTAATAACTGCCTGACTTTGTGAATATACTTAAAAACCACTGGATGATACCGTACATTTTGTTTATTTATTGTCTTTTAAGACAGGGTTTCACTATGTACTTCAGAAAGGTCTTGAACTCACTATGGAGCCCAGATTGGTTTTGAACTTGCAGCGATCCTCTTGCCTCAGCCTCCTGAGTTCTGGGATTACAGGCCTGCACCGTCATGCCCAGCCTTTATTTTATTTTTTTGTTTGTTTGTTTATGACAGGGTCCCACTAGGTAGCTCAGGTTGGCCTTGAACTCTCTGTGTAGTTCAGGCTGACCTTGAACTAATGGCAACCCTCCTGCCTCAGTCTCCCAAATACTGGAATTACAGGCATATGCCACTGCCCCCAGCCCTGTACATTTTAAAAAGACTGAATTTTATGGTATGCAAATTCTATCTCAATTTGAAAAGTTTAAAAATCATTGCATTTGTACAATGTTTGGTCCTTCATTGGACTCTACACTATAAAAACAGCTAACAAGGACATCAAGAAGAGTAAACAGAATATTAGATGATAGTATTGTCATAGAATTTAATATCCTGAGAGCAGACATTGTACCATTTACACTATGCCAGTGGTTTTCGCAGTGGGTAGCTAGGCCCCATGAGTTGTGCAGGAAGTAACATTAGAATGTCTGCTTATTTTTATCTCATTTTTTAAGCCCCTATTTTTTTTTTTTCAGATAGGTCTTGCAATGTGCCCAGTAGTTCCTGGGTTTGCAGATTCTGCAGGGTGGTCACCTGACAGCCATTGCCACAGCCATCTCCCCTTGTTGCCTAATACTTTCCCAAACTCCTTTGCTGCCAGGGAAGCCATGTGACTCAACACTGGCCAATGAGGCATCAGAGCACATTCACCAAAGAATTTCTAGGGAAAACTTGTTGCTTCTTAGAAAGAGGACAGGCAGCAGAGGACTGCTTGCTGTGGGGCAATGGCTGCACCTTCCCTCTCCTTCCTGCTAAAAAAAGGCAGACACAATGTGAACACATGACTTTGGAAGAACATCCTGGGAAATAAATGCCAATGCACTTGGATGATAGAGGAACTTCAGAATCCAGAGAGAGCATGGTCCCTAGTGGCATCCACAAAGTGAGAAACCGACCTCAGCCCTCCCACCCGACTCCTGAAACAGAAATTCTCAATGTCTCAGACGTGGAGACTTTCAGTCACTTGTAGTAACAGTGATAGAAATGAGTCTATCAGTTCCAGGTCAGTAACAGGTTGTCTATTGGCACCTATGCTCAAAACCTTTACTGGTAAGGACTCGTGTGATAGCAATCACAAAAGTCACAAGAATAAGGACCCCATCATCTGCTTCACTACACCCTAAGTCAGGGGAGATTAAACTGGGTTATAAACAACAGAAAACCATACAGTAGTGGCTGAAAAAGGATGGACGTTTACTTCTCTCTGACAGAAAAAAGTCTGAGGGTAGAGAAACGGGGCTGGTGTGGTGACTTTCTGGTTACCTGAAACTTAGACCCTTTCTAAATTTCTGCTGTACCCCCCTAGCATCGTTTACCCTCAAAGTCACTTCATTGTCCAAGGTAGCTGCTGAGCTCCAGCTATTACATCTGAACCCCACACAATAAGCCACGACCAGAAGAGATTGTCTTCCCAACCCTTTAGGTAATTCTCCTCGAGTTTCTACTTACACATCACTAGCTGCAAGTAAAACGGAATTTTTCTTTTGCCTCAACTCACCGAGGTTCTGTTGCTTAAGAAGCGGATTGATTGTGCTAGTTGGGGTGGGACTGTCCCAGTCTGCAAAAGCAAGAGGGCATCTGGGTCAGGAGAGAGGCAACCAGACCAGAAATCAAAACGAGTGTAGAAGTCCATGACCTTGAGCAAGGTGCAGAACCTCCGTGAGCCCCAGCCCCAGACTGAAGGCGGAGAGGTCAAATGACGTGAGATTGTTCAAGCTCTGCTGCTACTGCTGTGGCAAGCATGGGGCTGCCGTGTGCTGCAGGGAGCAAGGCGGGGGTCCAGAGGGAGAAGGAGGACAGGAAGGTGGCACTTCCTGGGAAGAAGGCACTGAGGAAGGAGGTGCTACTGGATATGAAGAGCACCCCGAATGAGCAGGAATCCGCATCTCCGTGCCGCGTGCCCTGGCCACACAAAAACCTGGCGCCTGGCAAAGGCCCTTCTGCCCGCTTTGGTCCTCAAGGCCGAGACAGGCAGGTAAACAAACACAGCCCTGTGGGGGAGGCCCAGACACCAAGGGACAGGGGAGGCCTCTGGGCGCAGAAACCAAGCCCTGGGTCCAGCAAGGCCAAAATAACCTGCTGATTGAGTCAATGCACCAACACGTTGGTCAGGCCTGTGGGAGAGAAACCGAAACCCTGGCCAGATCTATTATTTAGCAGTTTGTCATCGAGCAAAAATAAAAACGATCCCCCTCTCCCCAACCCTAACTGCGGTGGTGGTGGGATGTTATTTGGCGTCAAAAGTCACCTCAGGTCAGCCCAAGCCAAGTCCCTTGTTTAGGATTTGAACTCCTATAGAGATCTGGGCACGGGGACTCTCTAGGTCCCCAAGCCCTGGGTTCTGGTCTGTAGTGTCTCACAGTTCCCTCCTCTGATTAGGGGTTGTGGGAGGATGGGTGGGAGCCCAGGGGTGCACTGGGGAAACTGACTATACAATCCACGGTAAGAATTTGCTGTGTGCCTGTAAGGCCAGGCACTGGGGGACTCCGTTCCAGGGGCTGTGTGCTTGGGGGTCAATGTACCCCTTCCCTTCCATGTCCCCCCAGAGTGAGCTACAGAAAGCCTCCATTTAGAGTTCAAAAACTAATTGGTTACAGCTCCCGGAGGCCCGGGGGGAGGGGTGGACTGCACCTCGAGCCGTGCGGAGAATTACAAGTCCCCCTTCACAGTCCTTCGGCTTGGCACAGGTTAAGTGTGTATAAATCAGGCGTCCGCCGCTTTGCTTTCCAGTTCACCGTTCCGTTCACCCAAGACTTGAACCAGAACTTTTGAAAAAAACGTTCTGTGGAAGCAAACACAGGCACAGAAAAGAACACACAGAAGCGCAAAAGGGCTCCATAGAATTTTCCAAGAGTGAATGTACCCAGGCAATAGCATTTGGGGCACCAAGTGGGACATGGCAACCCAGGAGCCCCCATCCCTGCCCTGAGCACCCCTTTCCAACACTGCAGTCTAATTGCTCCCAGAGGGTAACCCTGCCCTGACCTGCATGGTGGATGAGTTCTGCCTGCCTTTGAACTTTGTATGAATGGAGTCACGCAGGGTGTCCTCTTTTGTGTCTGGCCTCTTTCATGTGACATCTCGTCTGAGATTCACCTGTGTTGTCATGGAGGGTTGTCATTTATTCTAATGACAATCCATCCACTCTATGGTAGAGGCCATTTCTAGGTGGAAACTACCATAAAAGTGAGGCTAAGAACAGAACTTTTTTTCACAATCGAGTTCCACAGCCCTCTTTTTTAAAACATATTTTTATTGGGGCAAATATATATATATATAATGAGTGTGCCATTCTAGCCATGTTCAAATGGCATAATTACATCGACACGGTGCACAGCTATCACCACTATTCCCAAAAGGTTTTGCTTTGCTTTGTTCTGTTTAAATAGCCTCACTGTGTTCCAACTAAGCTGGCCTTGAGCTTGCCAGGCAGCCTTGAACTTATGATCCTCTTGCTTCCTAAGCCCAGGCTCTGTTTCCAAAACTTTTTCGTCATCCCAAAGAGAACTCTGCACCCATTAAGCAATTACTTTCCATTTCTCCATACTCGGTTCTACTTTCTTTCTCTTCGCGTTCTTGGCACTCCTGTGAGTGGAATGTGCCCTTTTGTGACTGGCTACTTTGACTTAGCACAATGTCTTCAAGGTCCATTTGTGCTGGGGTCGGAACCTGATTCTTTTTTACCACCAAAGAATACTACGTAGACCACACTGTGTAGATCCATTCAGAGACGGGTGGACACGGGCACTGTTCCCACCTTTTGGCTGTAATGATGAACACAACAGTGAAGACTGGCATCCAAGTGTCACCCACAGCCTTCTGCTGGGTGTCATTGCTGAGCCAGGCACTTACCCACCCGTCAGCAATCTTCCAGTTGAATGCCAGTCATCCCCTGGCTACCGCTGAGGAAACTGAAGCTTCGAGGCTCCTAGGAGCCTTCCTAAGGGCTGAGCTAAGAGGCTGATGTCATGACTCTTGGAGTCCAATCTAATTTTCCATCCATCACCCTACTGCATCACCTTTGGTGACCAATTCTGGTCACCAAAGAAGTTAGACAATTTTGGTTTATGACCTAGCTCTTGCTTTGGTTCCAGGTAGAAAATCTTTCCCTTGGAGCCACTAACCCTGGCCTTGGACTTTCTGGGAGCTGTTTCCTCTCTCCTGGCAACCAGCCCAGGACCAGGGAACGAGAGCAGGTCCTCGGCCTTGGACTGAGCCTTCACATGCATGCTCTAGGTTTTGGTTGTTGCTAAACCAACAGCACCTCTGCTCTCCTGCCGCCACGTTTCTTGAGTGGCCCAGGGCGTGATTTTTATTCAGGGACACAGAAGCGCGGGGCCCAGGGTGTCCCCTTTCTCTGCTCTGCCACAGCAAATTCTAGCAAGAGGCTCCTCCTGCGTGTGCTAGGATGAGGGTGGCTTTGCCCCTTCACTGCTCCTGCTTCAGCACATCCCTGTCTGGCCTCTGGCAGAGCAGGCCCGACACCGACAGGTGCAAGTACAGTGATCGAGCCCATGGAGCCGGATCCCAAGGGTAGCAGAGGCAGCGCAGGCTGCGGAGGAAGGATGCGGGGCGTTGGGCCTTGGCGCTCAGGGGACGTCCCCAAGACCCCCCTCCAAAGGGCCTTGCCGGTCGCCTTGCGAACATTTGCTGAGTGACTACGCTAGGCCGCAGGCAGAGCCAGCGCCAGGCCCAGCGCCCCCACGCGGAGCAGCCCAGGACTGAGGCAAACGCCCCGCGCACAGCACGGAGTAGGGACTTTGGGCTTGTCGAGCGCGGCTGGGGAGGATGGGGGATGCGAGGCTCGGCCCTGGGCGCCCGGCCGAGGGCCCCACCCCACGCCGCCCCGAGCCCACAAAGCGCCTTTCAGGAGCCTCTGCCGCGCCTGGAAACCCCCGCGCAGTCGGTCCCAGGCGGCGGCGTCTGCTTTCCTCGAGGTGAGCGCTCCGTGCCCCAGCGGCCAACGAGGTGCAGCCCGGAGCGCCCGCAGGCGCCGCCGCCCTGGCCCGGTGACTCAGCGCCCGAGCGCCCTGGGGACACGGGCCCAGTGGCGCGGCCCGTCACATTTACAGCTTTCGGTGAAACCCGCGCCCGTAGTTCTAGATGTTGCATAAATGCCTAAATGGGTCACATCACGTGCCTTTACAAATTCACTGAATTCCCCCCTTTTCCTGACTTCTCCAACTCCCGAGACCAGGTAACCGAAGAGCCTAGAATGAACTACTTTGTGTGTGTATCTCCACCTTCTTACAGACACCTGGGAACAGCTCTCCCTGCGATCTTGTTAGACCTTGTTCTGTATCTCTCTCTTTCATTAGTATCTCACAGGGCATGGTGTAGTTGTATAGCAGTCTTTTTTTTTTTTTTT
>PVJX010025705.1:0-26638 GCA_004027295.1 Dolichotis patagonum | reverse complement strand
TATTCCACTTCTAGGCATATTTCCAGAAGAACTGAAAACATCGTACCACAGTGATTTATGTGCACCTATGTTTATAGCAGCACAATTTGTAATAGCCAGATCTTGGAAACAACCTAAGTGCCCATCAACTGAGGAATGGATAAAAAAGTTGTGGCATTTTTATACAATGGAGTACTACTCAGCTATAAAGAATGATCACGTTGAGATATTTATAAATAAATGGACACGACTTGAGACCATTCTCTTAAGTGAAATAAGCCAAACTCACAAGGGTAAATACCATATAATCTCCGTAATATGAAATTTGATAAGAGTATATAAAACTTTATGGTAAGCATGAGGCCCCATCTCATATCTTCGAAGTCTTTCAAAGTTTTAAATCATCAGTGGGAATGGTGTTATCCTGTTTTGTTTGACTATATCATACGTGATGATATGAACAGCTGTTTTGAAGAAAACCCTATGACAGCTATTGCTGATTTAATATCCCTCTTAGAAGTCCTACCATGCTTTTTTTCTTTTTTTTTGTTCTATTGCCGTTGGTTCTGTCTACCACATTGTGTCTCATTGGAATTTGAATATGTGTGATAGTTCAAACAAATTTTTTTCCCTTTTTTATCAAAAATGAGCTATTATAATACTCATTGATCATTTTCTGTTATTCGGTTCAGAAAGCCCTGGAATTCTTTCACTAAATGCATGGCTTTATACTATTGTGTTATGTTTGATATTATTGTAATTGAAACTATGACCAACTATAGCAGAGTTAGAGATATGGCGTTAGATACTGTTGATGTCCAGTTGACTTAATGTAAAGTACTGTGTTGCCTATGTTGTCCTCTTCTGATCTGCTCTGTACTACCCCCTTTTGTTTTATTCTCTTTTAAATAAAAAAAAATAAAAAATAAAAAAAGAAATATGGTTATATGGCAAAATGGTACTTGAATAGAGAACATTTTCTAAAGACCCTTCAATCTCAAACTAAGGCCTGATCTAGACCTGACTATTTTTCTTTCATCAGTTTGTTTCCTAAGTTTCTTAGAAGACTAAAGTCTCTAAGAGATCACTGCTCTTCTGAAAGAACAAGGGAGACATTGTGAGATAGTGACATAGGAAAGCAACCTCTAAAGTGAATGCCAATGAACACATACACTCTGCAGATAAAAAAATGGTAAACACTGCAGTTCTCAGCAGTGGAGGGTGAAGTCCTCTGCACACAGAGCTGGGTGCAGCCTCTCCCTCCTCATTCCGAGATGCAGCTATGTCTGTGTGCTCGCTCCCGATGGGAGTTCACCTGTCCTTCCGTGTCTGCCTGCTCTGGTGCGCATGCTAACGGTGTGTGTTTGCACTGCATAATAACTGCCTTTTTCTTGGGGAGCTGATACATCTCCACACTGTGTCTTATTGTTACATCCCACTCCCTCTCACCCATTCCTCTGATATCTCTCAGATTCTTTGACAAACCTGCCTGTCAGGTATCTATAATTTTTTCCCCTCTTTGAGTTATTTGTATTTGGGGTTTACATACAAAAGAAACCATGCAGTATTTAAATGATTTAAAATTTATTTTAGTTAACTTCATGGCCTCAAGATGCATTTTCCTAACAATGATTCAAATATCTCCTTCTCTATATTTTAGTAGTACTCCATTCTGAATACACACTACATTTTCTTTATAACTTTATCTGTTGATGAGAATATAGGCTGCTTTTAGCTAGTATGAATTATTGCTAAGAATCTGGATATACGCCACGGTCACCTCAGCGAGGGAAGCAAGAAGCAACAGCGTTTCCTGAGATCCGTGCCATGTTGGAACTTAGGGCACTGAGCCAACCAACAACCAGCCTGCCGCCTACCGGGGCAAGGGCTTAGAATCAAACATACCATATCCCCCCTCCCCCCGTTAGCAATTGGGATCCAGGGATCTGGGTGTCTCTTGGGAGGTGACCATATGTGGTACAGCAAGTAGGAGGAGTTTCCTTGTACTATCTCTGAAGGCAGATATTTTTATCGCTGTTTTGCTTTGTCCTGATTAACGGTGTTACTCTATTCAATATTCTGTTTTGATGTGTTCTGTAATGTTGTGTATTTCTTTTGATTTTGCTGTACCTAATAGAAGAACAAGTACTGTGAAGATAACGAGATATACAATGGTTCCTATTACTGTTGTTCTGGTGACCTGCTGTGATGTTCTGTGCCAATTTCACTACACTATCTCAATTGGCTCCATTCCACCCTGTTTTGTTGTCTATTACTACCTCCAAGTTAATAAAAATTTAATAAAAATAAAACAACAGAACATGAGAAAACAAGGTACCAAAATACCTCCAAAAAAACTCCCAACTCCACCAAAGCTTGTTCCATGTGACATGGATGAGGAGAAACTCAAAAACAAAACAACAGAATTATATAAGGTGATTAAAAAGGAAATAAGAACAACAAAACAGATCAATAAGGTACTGAGCAAGCTGAAACATGATATAACTAAACAGATAATGTACTTAAAAAGCAAAAGGAGGAAAAGTAAATGCTCTAAAGGATATAACTGCATGTATGTTTAAGTGTGTGGGATTGATAACCGTATTACTAAGTTTTTGTTGGATTGTTGAACAGAACTATTTGTAGCCTCACTGTTTGTCCACTTTGTATGCCTTAATTTTGTAACATGAACAACTATTTCTAAGAAGACAATATGTAATTTATTGAGTAGTGATTTCTTAATTTTTTCTTTGAAATTCTGTATTATTTCTACCCTTTTTTCTGTTTTGCTATTTTTCTCTTTAAATAAAAATCTGAAAAAAAGAATCTGGATATATCCATATAATATGGGGTCTTTGACATTTTCAGGAAGACAACCTTAAGAAATGTAGTTTACCAAATGGAATTTTTATTAATTAATTCTCAAGGAATCTCTATGCTGATTTTCCTAAGGAAAACACTAGTTTCATTGTTACCAACAGTATAAGAGAGTTGCTTCTCCTTAACAACCTCACCAGAATGTGCAGCTTATTGAGTTCCAGATGATATCATCTTTACTAGAGTAGGAAGGAAACTTGTTTTGATAGGCAGATTTCTAGTATCCAGAAACGCTGAAAAATTTTCCATGTAATTTTTGCTGTATGTACCATTTCATCTGAGAAGTGTCTATTCACTTCTGTGGTCAATGTTTAATTTTTCACTTTTTATTAGTATGTGTTTACCATACACAGTGATTACATTTACTGCGGGGAGTTTGCACCTGTGCATTGCACATTTTAATTCATTACGCCCCTTCCCCTCCAGCCCTGCCCTCCTCCTCCCAACTCCTGTTCCTCTTCCCCCTCACTCCTCCCCTTTCTCTCCCTCTCCAAGTCGTTTTTTGAATGTGTCTTTGCTTTGAGGAATCTTTTAAAGTTTTGTTTATATTTTTTATATTTCTACACAGCAGTCCTCTGTCTGAGGATTAGCTGATAAACTAATCTTCCCATTCCATAGCTTGTTTTTTCACTTCATTGATAGTTGCATTTGCTGCACAGAAAATTTTAATACTATTATTTTAAATAATCCTGTTTGTTAGGATCAAGACTTTTTGAAGCTACCACAAATCACTGTTTATTCAGATTTTTTCCTTAGTAGACTCATTATTACTGTGAATGAATACTGTTCATTTCTATGGGTTGATTTTGTATCCTGCCAAATTGCAGAGTTTATTCACTAGTAATAACATTATCTGTGGCATTTTGATATTTCTTTTGTACAAGGTCTTTTCTTCTGTGAATAAGTGTAGTTTCATTTCCTTCTTTCCTATTCATGATCATTTTATTTATTTTTATTGCCTAATTGCTTTGACTAAAATTTCATTGGCATTAATTCTTCCCCAAACTTCTTGCAAATTTCCCTGGGAAGTTCAGAAACTCTTGGCCTTTTTCTTAGCTGGTACACTTTTTACTATTGCCTCAATTTCATTACCTGTTACCACTTTTTCAGGATTTCCATATCATCTTGGTTTGGTTTTGGTAATTCACATTTGTCTTGGAATTTATCCATGCCTTATAGATTCTCTAGTTTACTGATGCATATGTTTTTGAAATATTTTAGCATAATCTTTTGTCATTTTAACTTGGAATTCATTGACACATCTTTTCTTTTTTGCTAAGTTTGACTAAGGGTTTATTGTTATTGTTTATTTTTTCAAAGAAAAACTACTTGCTGATCCTTTGTGTTTTTATAATTTAGATTTCATTGATTTCCATTCTGATATTCATAATATATTTTCTCCTATAAGTTTTGGATTTGGATTGTTCTTGTTTTTCTGGGAAGTTTGGGTGCCTCATTAGGTTATCTTTTCAAAGCCACTCTATTTTTCTAATGTAGATATGTCCCCAAGTAAATACTCTTCCTCAGAAGTGCATTCATTGTGTCCAATGGGGCTTGATATGCACTACTATTGTCATTTGACTTTTGGAACCTTTAATGATTTCTGTGCTCCATTGATTATTCAGTGAGGTATAATTTACATCACATGTTTGTGAAATTCCTCCAGGTAGTTTCATGGCTGTTACTTTGTAATTTTATTCCATTCTGATCCAGTGATCTGCAAGAAAATACTGCATTTTTTGTCTTCGCTAAAGCATACCTTGTGACCTAAACTGTGACCTATTTGGATACAGCTCCATGGATTTCTGGGGAAAATGTTTATTTGGCTATTTGGGCTAAGCCACTGTACATATCTATTAATTCCATTGGTTTCAGGGTGGGGTTTAACTGTGAGTTTTGGCTGTACTGATTAGTCTTTTTAGGAAAGTGTAATACTGAAGTCTTTGCAGTGATTGTATTGATGCCCTTTATCTTCAGTGAACTTTGTTTTTACATTGACTGTGTCAAATTCTTTTTTTTTTATTTTAAAGCAAATAAAACAAAAGAGGACAGAACAAAGCATATCAGAAGAGAACAACATAAGCAACACAGTACTTTACAACAAGACAGATGGATATTAACAGTAGCTATCATAATATCTCTTTCTTTATAACAGTTGAGCATGGCTTCAAATACAATGATATGAAACATAACAAAATATTATAAAACTATTCAAACGAATGAAAGAATCTCAGGTTATTCTGAACCGAATACCAGAAAATGATCAATGGCTACTATAATATCTCATTTTCCATAAAAATTTTGTTTATACTATCACATATATTAAAATCCCAGTAAGACACAACATGATAGAACTGATGGTAATAGAAGAATAAAAGCGTGATCAAATTCTCTGTCAAATTCTGTGCATGTCTATTTCCAGTGGCTATAACTTTCTATTTAATAGTTTCGTTCATCTGTCTACAGTAAGTTTCTTTGTTCTGGTTAGTTTTGGCTTGAAGTCCCCTTTATCTGAACTGAGCATAGTTACTCCTGATCATTTTCAAGTTCAAAATGTAAGAATAACACTTTCCATCATTGTCCTTTCAGTCACGTTTCTTTAAGGATGAGGTGAGTATCTTGGAGAAAATGGAAGATTACATTTTGTTATTGATTGTACCTGCTAGCCTGAATCTGTTGATTGGGAAATTCGGACCTTTTTCACTGAATGTTACAATTGTAAGATGTTTGTTATGAGAGAATTAACGTCTCTTTGTGAATCTCTTTGTCTTTTCCTTTTGTTCAACTACTTTGCTAGTTAGCTGTCTTTTTCCCTTTGAGTTACTGAGTGATGTTGACCTCTTTCGCTTTGTCTAGGCTACTTTAAGTACCTCTGCAATGCTGTATCAGTTAATATGAATATATTTCTGTTCCCTTTTGTCTCTTATTTCTGTCAGTTTGGGTGGATGACTTTGCAGAATGTAGTAATCTAGTTTGTCAATTGTTTTTTCAGGGAGGCGTGGTTGAAAAACCTCACTCCAAGTTCTCCTGACATTTAAGGTTAAGAAGTCTGCTATTATTGAGATCTTTGTTTTATACTTTGCTTCATGTTTTCTTCCAACACTTTTTAGTATTCTCTTTGTGCTAGATTTCTCAGGTCTTTATTAAATCTTATGATATTTGTGGAGAGTGTCTTGTCTTGTTGTGTCTATTAGAGACTCTCTATACAATACTTACCCTAATACTGAATACATTCTCTGTATCTAAAAAATTTTTCCTATGAGAGCCATTGGTAGTGAGGAGCGGAGAGGGAAGGAGAAGTTCAGGCGGGTGGAGCAGTGGAAGCTCTGTTTCTGCGGCCCGGGCTGGGCAGCGGGTCTCCCTGGGCTTCCAGGTCCCACCGCCTGGTATCCACTGAGCGCGCCCAGGGCCGAGGGGGACACGCACAGCCGCTCCAGCGCTGCTTCTCGGCTGCTGGACACGGTGCACCGCAGCCTCAGGATGGGGTTGACGGGACTCCTGGATTCAGGGTTCAGCTAGGATGTGCAGGCTGGGGCAGGAACATCAGGGTGGGAGTCCTGCTGGGGATCCTGTGGGGAAACTGAAGAGAGGACCACAAGGGACCACAAGGGTGAGGAACTAGGCTGTGCTGACGTCCTGCTGACCGCGGGCGCCAACGAAGTGCGAGGCTCATCCGCTAGGGGGCGCGCGGATCAGTGCAGGAGATGCCTTACAATTAAGGGGACTGCAAGGGATTCTGACAGGAAGAAATTACGTGCTTTGTGCTTTGTATTATGAAAACGGAAACTGCTGCACAGACACATAGATTTCCTGGCATTAGAGGCCATCTCTGAACCTGTGACCCTAAGCACTTGCCTATCCACCCTGTTTTGATTATAAAAGTGGATGATCCCAAGCTCAGCGTGACTCCTGAGACAGTCTTAGTTCATAGCAGAGCCTGGTGTCATCCCCTGAGGAGTTCTAGCTGCCACTGTGGCTGACCTCCCCCACACCGTCCTAGGCTACTGGCATAGCACCATGGTGGGAGAACAGGTCCTGTGCCCCCTGAACCCGCAGAATACCTGGGACATTCTTAGCGTCATGTAAATGACTGCCAAAACTTCTGAGTACATGAACTTGCCCATCCACCATCAGAAATGTTTTATCATGTAATCCTGCTGATCTTCATCCCATAACCAGGACGTTACAGAACAACAGGAGCCTCACGCACCAGCCCAACTGTGCACAATTCAGGCAAAAGAGCAATTTCCGGACTAATGGCCCATTTCCATGTTTATTGTAAGGCAGAGCCTCGCTGCTATCAGTGTGCTGATAATAAAGTCAGCAGGTCTCGCCATGCAGATACACAGGACATAAACCACAATCCCCGCCTCTGCTGGACCAGGAAACTGCTGTGCTCTGTCAGGTCCCCTTCTGTCACCAACTCCAGGAACAGTGAAGCATTCCGTCTCAGATACACAGTGCTGAGCTCAGGAAAGCTCTCAGAGGAAACTTTACTTCCCTTGTTAGTCACATGTAAACACTCTTTTTTGATTTTGTGTTTTGGTCCAGTCTGCCACTCTGTGTCTTTTGATTGGAGACTTGTGGCCATTTGTACTGAGAGAAGTGTTAGTTTATTACTGTCATCGCCTTCTGCATCATCACTTGCTTCACTTTTCTGACTGATGTTGTTATTTATCCACTGACCTCACTACTTTCCTCTGTATTTGTAGATGTGTGCTATCTTTTCTTCTTTTGAGAATAGTGAGTGTTTTCTCTAGAACTGCTTAGCACTCACCTGTCTTCTGAGCTGCACTTTTTCATGGATATACCTTATTTCTCCACCCTACTTCAAATTATAGATTTGCTGGGTAAGTTGATCAGACTTTGAAGCTATTTGCTCTTAGGGCTTGGACTACTTCACTCCAACTTCCTCTGGCCTTTGGGGTTTAGCACTGAGAAATCTGCTTGATTTGAATTGTTTCCTTTTTTTTTTTTTTGGTACCAGGGATCGAACACAGGACCTCACATTTGCAAGGCAGGCGCTTATGCCACTGAGCTCAATCCCCAGCCCCTAATTGTTTTCCTTTATATGTAATTGTTTCTTTTTTTCTGTCTGCCTTTAAAGTTCTGCTTTCTGCTGGATATTTGTGAGTTGAATGAGGATGTGCCTTGGTAAACTTTTCCTTTCATCATAATTGTTCAGGATTCTATAAGCATAGCTGACTTGTATTTTAAAATGTTTTCCTGTATTTGGGAAGTTTTCCTCCACAGTATCTGTGAGCATGTTGGGGAACCCAAGTGTGCAATGTCTAGATTTTCTCTAATTCCAGTCAGCCTTAGATTGTCCTTCCTGTTGTCAGCTAGCAACTTCTGGATAGTCTTCTCTTGTTCTCTTGATCTTTTTGTTTTTTTTTTAGGTCTTTATCATGAGTCACTATTTTGTCCTGAATGTCAGACACTCTGTCTTCATATTGGTCACTTCTGAGATATGTGAATGCTGTCCTGTTTTTTCCTTCACTTATTACTTTCTGACATCTTTCTGAGGATTCTATATCCTTGTGAAACCTGTCATTCAAATTTTGATTTGTTTTGGTTAGCTAGTCCAATCTACTTATTCCTCCAAATTCACTGTGAACATATCGAGTTATTTCCTGTAAACTTTTGGTTCATTTCCTCTTTTAACTCATCTTTTTTTCTTCATCCTTCTAAGAACTTTTCATAGCTGTCTTCTGTTTGATTAATTGTTTTCTTCCTCCTTTGGGATCCCTTGCACTGTCTTGGAGGAGCTGGAGATGGGGTTAGGTGATCTTCTATTTCCTTATTTCTGACATTGTTCTACTAATATCTGTATTTATTTGAGTACATTTATATCTATATTTGTATCTATACCTATGTGTCTATATCTTTTTAAAAAATATGTGTTCCCTTTTTTCTTCCCCATCCTTTTTCTTCCCCATCCAGGGGTTAGTGGAAATGTAAGGAGAGCATGTGATTATACAGAAAGTTTTATCCCCATGTTGCCTCCCCATGAATAGCTTTCAGCTTTATATATCCAGTTCTAGTATCACTTACTCATCTCATTTATCTAAGTGGGTTTAACTCTGTCCCATTGTGTTGCCACAAGAATTGTCCCAATTTATAACAACATCCACAGACTAACTCTGACTTTTCCATATAAGAGTCCTTGCAGTTAGCCTCCCCCTTTGTCTCTAGACAACGTGCAGAACTTCCACACTGATTAAATCAGAGGCAACTGAAACACAAATACATGAGAGTATTCATGTAACACACTCATGAAACCATAAAAAGTCATAATCCTGTGTTACTAAATAACTCCGGAAACATCGAAACAAAAGAAAAACTTCAACCTCTCAGATGTCCGATGACAACAGAAATGAACTACTCCAATGGCCACTGCATGTGTGATTCCCAAGCAGCTCCTTTACCTAGTTCTATTGAGTGCTCGTACCCCATTACACCTATGATCCCTCCACTGCAAAACTGGAGTTAACTCAGCTTCAGGACCTCTTTCTGGCAGGTTGCAGGCATTTTTGCGGAGTCTGATCCAGCCCTAGTTCTTGGGTAAGGAGCTCTTGCTGTTGCTATCCCTGGGTGTTGGCAGACATGTTCACAGACGTTCGGCTGTCCACTGAGTCATGGTTATTTCTATGCGATCAATTCAATTACAGCTTTAAAAGGCTAACCAATGTCCGTGGTGTTTGTCAGGGCCGGTTGAGAAATAACACACAGAAGTCCATGCTGTGGGTCTCCCTTTAGCAGTGGTAAATGGCGCCAGTGTGAGCCTCCAATGCTAAGTAAGTCAGGCTGGGTCTGGGGCCTCACTGCAGGTCCCAGCTCTGTGATCTCCAGTCCCTGCCTTTCAGCAGGACTCACTGAAATCTGCTCTCCAGCTGCCAACAGTCTCCAGTGACAAATTTTTTACCTTCATTCTGGGACCTTGTCTTGATATAGTCACCAAGGAACAGCTCTGGTGTTGAAGTTCATGCTCCTAGCACTTTCCCAGTGTCCTCCTGATTGTGCTTGCACCGTGTTGCTGTGTCCTGGGGCATTTGCGAGGTGGATCCTCACTCCCTCCCTACCACTGAAGGTCACTCAGGACAGAGACTCAGGTTCTTCCTGCTGTCTCCCACTCCAGACTTCACACTCTGCATCGTGGAGAAGCCGAGTTACTGAAACTCACTGCTCTGCCCTCTTGTCCTCTCTCCTCTGTGTTTCTTGTTGATGTTCTCTGAGTCTCTCCAACCTGGTTTCTCCTTACTCAGCCATGTTGGATCTTCCGGAACATTCCTTTTCAGTGGATCTCCTCAGCTTCTGTGACGTGACTTTTCCTTTAGTCAGCCATATTGAAACTCCTATTCAGACTGTTGCCTTGTTCTCAACCAGGTCTGTTGTTTCACTGGCACATCTGCTGTCCTATGCAGAGGGCACAAGTGCTGATGCTAAGTTGGTGGTGCCTGAGCCAAGGTGTGGGATCCACAGTGGAGGAGTAGACCAGCAACCAGTCAGTGGCTTCAAGAATTCTGAAGAGACACATATATCAATTTTCTGTAATGAGAATAGACAATATCTTTCTCCTATTTGCTTAGAAAAAGATTAGTTTTAATGTTTTTGCATGCATTCATCTTATAAGACTGTGTAATATATGCTTTGAAGCAATAAAAATATTTTATGCTATTTTGAAATATTCACTTTATGTTCCATTATTTTGTGTTATGTGATATGGTATTAAACCACTCACTAATTGGATTTCTTGATCTGCAAAATAGTTTTACCCTCCAACACATAGGGTGACAAGAATTAAACACAGTGCTTCATATGACTTTCACTTACAAAACTAAGCAAAGTGGAAAAGACTTAATTTAGTTTAGGGTCCTGTAATTGTTGCACATTTAACCTAATGTCTTGTGATCTCTCATACTAAATGTGAACCTGCACCTCCTATTTCAGCTCTGCTCATCAGCTGTCCAAACTCATCATGTTAGCTGACCAGGTGTCTTTTCTGTCTGGTCAGAAAGCCCCCACCATGCCTGTCACACTCTCAACAATGACTCTGTCCTCTTCTTAATAACCTCCAGGGCAGTTCCAAGTGAAGGGACCAATGTCTCCAGTCATTGCCCAGGTTGGAGAAGCGGCTGTGCTCCCCTGTCACCTCAGCCCACCCATGGATGCTCAGAACATGGAGATCAGATGGTACCGGGATCAGCGATCAGTACTGGTACACGAGTACAGCAATTCTCAGGACCACACGGAGCAGCAGAGTGTCCAGTACCGAGGGAGGACAGAGCTGCTGAGGGAGAACATCGCCCAAGGCCAGGTGGCCCTGAGGGTCCGTCCCCTCCTCCCTGCAGACGAAGGACAGTACAGCTGTGTCTTTGAAAGATCCTCACAGCTCCGCCAGGCACAGTTTGAGCTGCTTGTTGCAGGTGAGCCCTAAAAATGATGAACTGGGTTTTTTAGTCCAATCAAAACTCAACTGTGTGTGAAAAATATGGCTGAGTTTCTACAAACACCATAATGAAATCACAGATGTTACAGTTCAAATTCATTTACTTAATCTTTGAAGAGTTATGCATTCTTACCATTTTTGTTTTACAATGAGTTTGCAGAAGGGCGGTTTTGAACCTGGAACCCAGTGTGTCCCTCTAGCACACAGCTCCATCTGGTGACTTACTTCTCACCTGCTGGACCCAGAAGGAGGTGCACAGGGCCAGGGAGGACCCGGCAGCCCACTCTCAGACCCTGGTTTCCACACCTCGTCTCCTTCCACCCTGGATGAGCTCCCTCCCATCACACGAGCTCCGGCCTCTGTCACCTGAGAACCCAGATCTCTGCAGAAGCCTGCGCTATTCCTCCCCCTCTTCCCAGACATAGACAGCAGGGAGATACCTGTCCTGAGGAGATGGAAGGGAAAAGGAGGCTTCATATGTTAGCTATGGACCGCGCTTGAATCAGCTCCTTTGTAAATGTCACAGGACCATCTGCTGAGCACAGTGTTGGGTAGCTTTTTGCGTCCCTTCAAGGGGCCTCATTAGAAACCAACAGAATCATCACTAGAAGCAAATTTATGACCTTCAAGATGGTGCTGCATCCTTGGTCTCCAGGTTCATTAACCTGTGTGAGTCTCCCGTGCTGACAGTCTCTGAGAGCCAGGGGCTGCTGGGGGGAAAATCTCGGCACCACTGCAATTCTGATCAAGAGCAAAGAGACCTTTGTCTCATGGTTACTGAAGAAAGCAGTGTCATATAATTCTCATCCATTTAAGGAGTCTCCAGAAAATATAATTTCTGGCAAGTTTTATACAGAAAACTTTGGGTTCAATTTCTGCAAAGCAGAACCTACCTGCCAGTATTTTACAAGAGAAACATATAACACAAAATACGCAAATGTTTAAGCCATTAGAAGATTGGATTAAGATGCTTACCCGCGGAGCTGTGTAAGTGTCCCATGCAAGTCTGTATCAGGAGGCCCGAGAGTCTGAGATGGAAGGCCGAATGGTCTATACCAGAAGAGTAAGAGTCTGGGACTAAACGCTGAAAGATCCGAGGAGACATACAGATTGCTGTAGAGCCATAAGAAGCCTTCCAAGCCTGAGGTGAGGACTGCAGCTCCTCTGAAGAGCAGAAGCCAGTGCATTATGGTTCATGGCCACTTGGTTTGTTTGTTTTGTTTTTTTATCAGTACAGGGGACCAAACTTGTGACTGTACGCTTGCAAGGCAGGCGCTTATGCCACTGAGCTAAATCCCCAGCCCCTGTTCATGGCCACTTTATTCCCTCCAAATTACAAGCTGCCTTAGGTAGGTGCTAGGTACACCCTAGGGTGTAGAATGGCTGAACAGACTTAGTTACTTCTAAAAGTCTTAAGTGGACACAGTACCTCTCCACAGAATCTCTGTGGTCCTGGGGTAGAGGTCATCCCTGTCTGGTTAGGGAGCCCCCATCTTCCAGCAGGTGCCCTAGAGTCTGCCTTGCAGGTGCCGACTGCATGCAAAGGGGCAGCACCTGGCAGATGCACTTGCCCCTGAGCCTGCAGTGCTGGGTGAGCCTGACTGTGCTCCTCCCTCCCCCAACCTCACCTTCTGGTGAGATCTTCACTCTTCAGTGGGCACGTCTGGGGAGACCATGACGCCTCCATTCCTAGAGGTTCTGCAATCATTCTCTAGAATTTTTGCAATTGTGTGCAGTAAACTTTATGCAAATAAAAAAAAAAACCTAATAAGTGGCTTTGAAGCTGAGCCCTCCTCCTCCACTGTCTCCTGGCACATTCCTCCATGCCCCTGGAGAAGTCTGACTTGTGCTGCCCCAAGGCTTCTGTTCTGGCACAGAGGATTCCACACTGCAGAGGAGTCAGCTTCCCCTGGCTCCACTTTATTTCTGCACACTCAGCTGCACACACTTCCCATCAGAAGCTCCTGGCTGGACACTGGCTCTGCTGCCTGCCCTGGAGTTCATCTGACACCAGCAATGTTCCCCTGACCACCTGCTGGGATCTCTGCTTTGATCTCATAGATTCAAGAAGGAAGTTTTTCAGAGGCATCACCTCTTCAAATTGTAGAAAGGAGTAAGGCAGGGGTGGTTGTAGTTTCACATTGAGCACATCAAGCACAACAGAAATTTAAACAAAGATAAAACCAGTGTGAAGCTTCCTAATTTCCACTGCTTGCATCCACCAGAGACAATGTGCTTTAATTCCACTCACTTCCTTATGAAGCCAGAGCAAACTCAGCGTGTCCAAGAGGTTCAGTTGGTTTTCTCATATACCATGAGCTGTAAAATAGTGTGAAATCATGGTTGGCAAGCGCAGTGTGTTCCAGAAACATGCTCTTAATCCCGAGTGCTTGTGGATCAAAGCAAATAGCTGCTTAAGAAACAATGGAAACCCACATGGTTTGTTCTATACCCTGCAAATATTCATATAAACTGATTCCAATACTGTAATATAATTCAAAATCAGAAAATACAAAAGAAAAACAATCAAATTCATCTGCCCTTGGCCTTGAAATCCTTCATGGCTGGTGTGAGGGAGACAAGAGAGGGGAGGGTCATTGTGCAGGATGACTTTCCCTATCACTAATGGAATCACTGCTGTCTACTGACTTAGTGGAATCTTTTGTTTTTACGCAACTTTAAAAAGAAAACTGGCCCCTGGCATTTGTTTTTGCCTCTTTTTGAGCATTTTGCAGAAATATGACATTGCATTGTCAGTAAACAAATTCCCTGTTCCTATAGCTACAGCCTCATGCTGGTGCTTCTTTTCTTCAAACTTTGCACTGTTTCTCACATTTTACACATCTCCCTAATCTCACTCAAAGTGAGGGTTCCTCCAGCTTTTATTGTCCTCTTCTGCAGACAAAATCTCCTGCACAACCTCTTGTTTAGAGATGATCACCCACAATCTCAGGAGGAAAAGGAGACACAGAGAGACAGAGGCAGAGAGAGAGAGAGAGAGAGAGAGAGAGACAGAGAGACAGAGAGAGAGAGAGAGAGAGAGAGAGAGAGGCAGAGAGACAGAAAGAAAGACAGAAAGACAGAGGCCATTGGCTCAGTTGTGGTCATGTGACATTCTGCATCAGGAACTACTCATTACAAGTCCCTCGATTATCAAATTAAACTTCATTAGAACTGTTAGACCCTCTTGTGGAACACTTGCAAAACAAGTTTCTTGCAATCTGACGTGTTTCGGTAGTTTGAATTTGTGCCCCTGTAGATAAATACTATAACTGCAAATGTAAATTTTTACTGTGTCCTTGATATTAAAAAATGAATAATAAGAAATCACAAATATGATCTGCATAATTCAAATACTTTTACATCGAAAGATAAATTCATTGTTGTCTTTGTTTCTCTATTCTGCATGAAATTGTCTCTCTTTTTAATGGTATAGGGATCATTTCATTTTTATTTTTCATTTTCTCTTATGATGCACTAGAAAAATTAGGTCCTATGCTCATCCAACCTTCCTTCAGATGAATACATCTCAAAGGGCACCTGAACCCCTGTTCTGATTGCTCAGAGCTGAACCCCATGGCCCCTCTCTGAGGAGCCTGTGCCTTCTCAGCTGTGTGGCTGCTGGCCCTGGTTCTTTAGTCCGCCCCGTCCTCCTGGAGGAGGGAAGTGTGGCCCAGGTCAGGAACCTGCTCCCACTGGAGACGCAGTCTCTGCAGGAGCCCAGAGCCCCAGCCCTGCCCCTCTGCTCACTGTCTCCCCTTCAGGAGAGACTGTGCTGCCTCAGCAGGGCTGCTCTTCTCTGGGGCTCAGCTCTGCAGCGTCCCCTCCTGCTCCTGGCTCCATTTTCCTCTCCCCCCTCCTCACCCTGGACCAGCGCTGTAGACAGACCCCGCGTGGGGCAGGTGAGGAGTCCATGCCGCTGTGCACTGCCCTGCTGCACGCTGGGCTTCATGCTGACCCAGCGCTCCTGTGAAGAGCGAGAAGCAGGGGCCTGGGGTGGGGGAGTGGGTGGGCACTGCGGGGTCTCCATGTCCTCCATGCTGAGGCTTCAGCTCCCATTGTTGAGGCCTTCCTGTCCACTCTGAGGATAATGCCAAGCCACCTCTGGAGAGGGAAGAGGAAGAATGGCTCACTGCGTTCTTCTCATGGTCACTGGCTGAAGGACTCTCAGGGCATGTCCAGTGCATCGCTTCCATGAGCATCTTAAGCTCAGTCCGAAGTGCAAGGTGCACTAGATCTGTGCCGTGTTCAGCTGACAGGCACGCCCTTCCGATACGCTGTTCTAGCTGGGCGTTGTTCTGAAAATTCAAACTGAAGTGATACTAAATAAAGTGGAACAGTTTTCATTTCCTCAACCATGCTGCTTGTGCTCCATGCACACATGTTGCAGGAGTGTGATGCACTGGGCCCCACATCACAGGTTCTTGTGTAGAGTTCTGCTGCGGATGATTAAGAGCAAATACTCTGAGAGCAACTGTGTTTTACCACAGAAACCCACAAGGTGCTGTGTGATCTGCAGTTCTTGGGCTCCAACTGGATGGGCAGAGTATTTCACCACCCACGTCAGGAGTCAGTGGATGGAGGGATACATGGCTACAAGAGGAAGGAGGAAAGGAAATATCAGATACAGGACTGCTTGCTATTGCATATTTTGCTAAGTGCTGGCATAGTTAATTTCATTTATTTAAGCCATTGTGCAGGGAAGTACTTTATGGTCAGCTTCTCTGTAATTCAGTTTTCACAAATAGAGAGTAGAGGTTCATACAGATGTTATTTAGTAACCGCATTCTGACTGACCCATATGCCATGTTTATAAACTCATAAACATTTGTCTCTCATTATTCCTCCAGCCTCAGGTGCACCTCCTCATGTCCACATTCAGCCTGCGCACACGGGGAGCATCACACTGACCTGCTCGTCCTCGGGGTGGTACCCGGACCCTGAGCTCCAGTGGAGGGACCCACAGGGACGGCCTCTGTCTCCTGATTCTGAGACATTGTCTGTACGAGAAGATGGCCTGGTCCACGTGGAAAGCTCTGTCACAGTGGAGGAAAGCTCAAGAGGAGATGTAGCCTGTTGGATCGGGAACCCTGTGCTCAGAGAGAAGGAGGCGCGTCTCTCAGGGGCAGGTGAGTTCCCTCAGGGCCCTCAGTCTGTGATGTCAGTGCTGAGGAGGGAGGGGGACTAGCGATGACCCCAAGCAAAGACTGGGAGAATGGTCCAGGTCACATATGTCCAACTCTTATTTGGGAAGCTATTAAATATTCCTGTTTTGATATTTTTTATTTCCATATCATAAACCATTAATTTACTTCATGAAAAATAATGTAATGGATAAACAAACTGTTTAAGTGTAACACAGCATTTTGAGGAATGTGCTGAATTTCATTCCAAATTTGTCCAATGCCATTTCCCAAGGGTGACTCCTGCATAACAATATGGAGTTTATTCCTCCTCTTGTCACACTGAGTTGAAATCCTGGCATCGCCCCCTGCTGGCCCTGTGACCCTGGAAAAAGGCTGCCACTGTCTGTCCAGCCCCCTGTTACACAGGAGCAACCCCGCTGTCACTGTCACTAGACCCTCCTGAGGAGTCACTCACACCTGGCTTCTGAGAATGGATTAGAGCTGCTCCCTGCAGTCCACACTGGGCTCTGTCCACAGCAATGTCCACAGGAACCCAGGGGCTCCCGGAGCCTCCTGGGTTGTTTCCCTGGGTCACAGAGAAACCACGCAGGCCAGGACCTCTCTGGTCCTGTCCTGTGCATCTGTTCTCTCTGCAGCCTCAGCTTTTGCTCCTCTCCCCTTTTCTCCCCACCTCCTGCCCCACCCCACCCCACCCCGCACAGCCCTGCTGCCCATGGCGCTGCCTGCTGGGCTCCTTCTGTCCTCACAGGAGCAGTTTCCCGCTGTCCTGGACACTGAGCCCTGTCCAGGAGCCTCGCCCAGCTCCGCCTGCACTGAGCGCCTCTCTGTGCTCCCCTGTGTATTCTGAGCTGTGTTTTTCTGTGTCCCCAGGGGAGTATAAACTGCTGGACATATTGTATTCTCATTTTTGAATGTTCCCACTAGTTAGTAACTTAACTAATGCCAAATATATATTGCCAAATTGATATAGAAATTAACATCCGGAGGAATTAGTAAAAAGGATTCTTTATCTAGAGAAATTATTTTTTAAAATGTCTCTTGTGTGATTTAGTTTGGTATCTTACACACATTAAAGTTAGGCTAATGGCGAGGGATTAAATAGAGAAAATTATGTATCAGAGGATTCAGTTTCTAATGAAAACCTTAGAGAAACAAAATTTGAGGTGATCCAGTAGCCCACATGTTGAAGTTAGATTTCATGCCAATAGAGGATTGCAGAATATTTTCCAGGTAATGAAGATTGAAACTAAGAAATATAATTACCATTCATCCTAATACCAGAAGACTACTGTAACCTGTGTGGTAGAGCACAACACAGATAATGAATGCATGTATATAATTTGAACCAACTATGCATAAGTAATTAAACAACAATTATCTGATTTGTATATGAACATGTAAGCACATTTTTAAATTGTGGAATGAAGATCATTCTTGAATGAGAATGTCTATTTCTCCTCTGAGCTCATGCTGGGCTCACAGCTGTGCACAGGAGGAAATAACTGGACAGAGAAGAGCAGGGCAAGTTCACTTGGATAGTAAAGGGAAGAGTCTCTCCGCACTTAGTTACTTAGTATATTGTACTGAATAACTCATTTGCCATGTATATTTCTATCTGGATGGTAGGTGCATGAGTGTCTGCTGCACTGGTTTCCACATGCTGCGTGTTCCCGGATCTCCCGAATTCTTCAGGCCCTCCTGGGTCTCACACATCGGGGAGCAGGGACACAGGAGCCCTCAGGTCCTGAGCTGCTGAGAGCTGCAGTGGGGCTGAGGCCCAGCGTCTCTGCCCTGCTTTCTCCCTGGAGAAACCATCTGAGGGCCGGAGCCCAGCACCAGGTCAGCCGGGGTCCTGCTGGGTCTCAGCAGCTGCTTCCTGTTTTCCAGAGGCCTTGTTCCCACGGTCAGCACCTGGAGAGCGGTGTTGGCTGTGATCTTGATGTTCCTGGTTGTTATCTTGTTGATGATTGCTGCTGTTCTCCTCCTGAGATCCAGAAGAGACCGAGGTAAGGGGGAAACTATGGGTTGACTCATTTGTGGAGGGATCACGGGACCTTAGTTACATATAAGTCAAGAGTGGACTTAGAACATTTTGCTCATGTGAAATTCAACGGAAGAACTCTGAGGAGAGCGAATTCCTTCACTTGCAGTCTTGGATGTTGCACTTCTAATGTTGGACTTCTAATGTTTTCCCTCTTCTGCTTCCTGTTCTTCAGATTCTTCCAGGACTGACCTGTTTCCCCGCAGGGCCCAGGTGACCCTCATCCTGAAGGTCTCCAAGTGCCCCCCAGGCCCACAGCCTCGCCCCCTCACTGTCACCCAGCACGGGGCTCTGTGCCCCTGACAGTGCTGGGCCAGGTGCCCTCACACTGCTCCTGGTCCAGCTCAGTGTCTGTTTTAGCGTCTGACTCAGGGCTGGCTGATACACGAAAAGCAGTTATTTATATTTATATTTTGTTTATATATTTTCTTTCTCATAAAGTTAAATTCTATTTTTTTCATGGATTATGGAATGTGTTGTATGACTTTGAAATTTCTCAAGATCTCTCACGATCTATAATTAATCTTCATGTGATGTGATGTGATGTGATGTGATGTGACATCATGGCAACCTGGATCTCAGGCTCTGCTGGCTCCTCTGGGAACTCTGTGTCCAGGTGAGCAGCTGTGGCCAGGAGCAGCCCAGTGCAGCTGCCGTGGATACAGCCAGACACCCCCTGACTTCAGGAGAAAGGAGAGGAGTGAAGGCTCCTAGAGGAGACCACGAGATTCAGCCCCATCAGGGGGCACCCATGAAAAAGGACAGCTGCGGACCACACATGGGCTGAAAATGACCCCAGTTTTGCTCTCCTGTAACTCAAGTCACTGCCCTTCCCCTCGGGAGCCTCCTCCTACTCCCAGTTGAGCAGCTTCCGGGGAGGAGAGAGGAGTGAGCAGACCTGGAAGGAAGTGTGAGGGACTCACAGGCTGCACAGATGGTCCCCTGGGCCCCGAGTGAGGAGAGGGGCTCGGGAGGGTGAAGCTGAGGTCTGAGGAGGCTGCTGCCTGCCGAGACCCAGCGGGCTTCTGACCCTCTGTAAACCCGTGCTGAAGCCTGCGTAGCTGGGAGGAGCGTAGTCAGGCTTAGCCAAGTATCTAGTGAGAGGTTTTCTTGACAAAATAATAATTATGTGAATTAGATAATCCAAGAAATATACTAAATTATTATTTAGCTAAGACACTTTGAGAACAGTACTTAGGTGATTTTCTTTCATTTGTTTACGAAACACATAAAGAGATTAGTCATTTAGGAAGACTGAGTGGCAAGAACATGGAACCCCATTGGTCCTGATTCTGCTGCGGAGCACCTGTCGTCCTGGGGGTTGAATAAGCATCATATTTGAATTAATATATGATCTGACCCTGCTGAACTGTGCAGAGCTTTGAAATATTTTAAGATGGGGATGAAAAAATCTGATTATTTTGGAAACACTGGGAGATATGGATTATATTTGTAGTTCAGAGAAATGTTAAAACCCTGATGACTTTACTTGAACTTCTGAGATGCACCCTTCTCTGGCCTACAATAGATTAAAGCAATGCCCTTTCTGTGCTCTGATTCATAACCTTATCAATTATTCCAGATTCTTCCCATCATTTGTTAGGCCAGCCTTTGAGTGCATGGTGAAGAATCCTCAAACCTATTTCAGATAATTCCTTTGAGAATTCTGAGATGAATACATTGATTAGCATTTACTGCTCACCTTTTTCTCAGATATCAGAGAGATCACTCTTAAGATTTTTTTTTATTTTAAAGAGAATAAAACAAAAGAGGGCAGAACAAAGCAGATCAGAACAGAACAACATAAGTAACACAGCACTTTACAATAAGACAATCAGACATTAACAGTAGCAATCAAAATATCTCTTTCTTTGCTATAGTTGAGCATAGTTTCAAATACAACAATATCAAACATAACTAAATAGTATAAAACCATTCAAAAGAATGAAAGAATTACAGGACATTCTGAACCAAATAACAGAGAATGATCAATGCTTACTATAATATCTCATTTTCAATAAAAAAATTTGTTTATGCTATCACATATAATAAAATCCCAATCAGACACAACATGATAGAACCGATGGTAATAGCAGAGTAGAAGCATGGTAGGACTTGTAAGCAAGATGATATTAAATCAGCAATGGCTGCCATGATGTTTTGTTTTCTTCAAAACAGCTATTCATACCATCACGCATAAAAAAGTCAAACAAAACAGATTAAAACTATTCCAACTGATGAATGAAAACATTGAAAGGCTTCAAATCAATGAAATGGGAAATCATGATTACTATAAAATCTTACATACTCTTACTAATTCTCATACTAGGGAGACTGTATGGTATTTACACATGTGAGTTTGGTTTATTTCGCTTATGAGTATGGTATCAAGTTATGTCCATTTATTTATAAATATCTCAATGTGATCATTCTTTATAGCTGAGTAGTACTCCATTGTATAAAAATGCGACAACTTTTTTATCCATTCTCCAGTTGATGGGCACTTAGGTTGTTTCGAAGATCTGGCTATTACAAATTGTGATGCTATAAACATGGCTGCACATATATCACTGTGGTATGATCTTTTCAGTTCTGGGAATATGCCTAGAAGTGGAATAGCTTGGTCAAATGGGGCTTCCAAACCCAGCTTTTTGAGGAATCTCCAGACGGACCTCCACAGTGGTCGCACCAGTCTACACTCACACCAACGGTGCAAAAGAGTTCCTTTTTCCCCACAGCCTCTCCAGCACTTGTTGTTGGTAGTTATTTCTATCCTGGCCATTCTTTCTGGAGTGAGATGGAATCTCAGTGTGGTTTTAATTTGCATTTCTCTAATGACTAATGATGATGAGCATTTTTTCATGTATTTATTTGCCATTCGTATTTCTTCATCTGAGAACTGTGTATTCATCTCGGATGTGCATTTTTGTATTGGGTATCTGAATATCGAGGTTCTGATTTTTTAAAATTCTTTATAAGTTCTAGACAGAAATCCTTTGCCTGAGGGACAGTTCACTGAGATTTTTTTCCCGGTTTGTGGGTTTTCTTTTCACTCTGCTGGAAATCTCTTTCAACATGCAGAAACTCTTTAATGAGATATGGTTCCAGTTATTGATTCTGGGAATCTGATTGTGGTTGTGGTTGTATCTTCCAATCTATTCCATTGATCTTCAGCTCTGTTTTTATTCCAGTACCATGTTGATTTTATTACTGTAGTTTTGTAGTATAATTTCAAATCAGGGATTATGATGCCTCCTGCCTTGCCTTTGCTGCTTAGAATTGCCTTTGATATTCTAAGTCTCTTCTGGTTCCAGATGAATTTTAGGAGTGATTTCTCTAGATCTATGAGTTACGTTAGTGGTATTTTGATTGGGATTGCATTAAATCTGGATAGTAATTTTGGGAGTATGGCTATTTTCATGATGTTTGTTCTTGCTATCCATGAACAGGGGCTGTCTTTCCATTTTCTGACATTCTCTTTGATTTCCTTGTTCAGCTTATTATAATTTTTATTGAATAGTTCTTTTACTTCCTTCATGAGATTAATTCCTAAATATTTCATTTTTTTGGATGCTAGTGTGAAGGGTGTGGCTTCTCTTACTTTTCTGTCAGTATTTTTGTTGTTAGTGTATAGGAATGCTATTGATTTTTGAGTATGGAATTTGTATCCAGCTACATTGCTAAATTTATTTATTATCTCTAGGAGTTTTTCAATGGAGTTTTGGAGGTTTTCTATGTAAAGTACCATGTCATCTGCAAATAATGATAATTTAACTTCCTCTTTTCCTATCTTTACTCCTTTTATTTCTCTCTCTTGACTGATGGCTCTGGCTAGTATTTCCAGTACTATGTTGAATAGGAGCGGTGATAGGGGACATCCTTGTCTTGTGCCTGATTTTAAGGTAAAGGCTTTCAGTTTTTGGCCATTTAATATGATACTGGCTGTTGGTTTGTCATAGATGGCCTTTATCATATTGAGGTAAAGACCATCTATTCCAATTCTCTGTAAGGTTCTTATCATGAATGAGTGTTGTCCCTTATCAAAAGCTTTTTCTGCATCTATAGAGATGATCATGTGGTTCTTACTTTTGGCTTTATTGATATGGTGGATTACATTTCTTGATTTACATATGTTGAACAATCCCTGCATTCCTGGGATGAATCCCACTTGGTCATGGTGTATAATCTTCTTGATGATTTGCTGCATCCTGTTTGCCAGTATTTTATTGAGAAATTTTGCCTCTATGTTCATTAGGGAGATTGGCCTATAGTTCTCTTTTTTAGTTGGTTCTCTCTCAGGTTTTGGTGCTAGAGTAATATTTGCTTCCAGGAATGACTTAGGAAGAATTGCTTCCCTTTCAATTTTATTGAAGTGTTTGAGGAGTGTCGGAATTAAGTCTTCTTTGTATTTCTTGTAGAATTCTGCAGTGAATCCATCTAGGCCTGGGCTCCTCTTTGTTGACAAGGACTTAATTACATTTTCAATTTCAGTAATAGAAATTGGGTTATTCAGCAGTTTTACATCTTCCTGATCCAGCTTTGGTAGTTCATATGTATCTAGGAATCCATCTATTTCTTCTGTGTTATCAAACCTATGAGAGTAGAGGTTTTTGAAATAGGTGTTGATGGTCTTCTGTATTTCCACCAAGTCTGTAGTAATTTCACCTTGTTCATTCTTTATTGCATGAATATGAGTTTTTTCTTTCCTTTTTAATAAGGTTGGCTAGGGGCTTATCAATTTTATTTATTCTGTCAAAGAACCAATTCTTTGATTCATTGATCCTTTGAATTGTTTTCTTACAGTCTATTGCATTAATTTCTGCTCTAATCTTTATAATTTCCTCCCTTCTTTTGGCTTTGGGCTTGGCTTGCTCTTCTTTTGTAGATGTTTGAGTTGTAGCATCAGGTTGTTTACTTGTGTTCGTTCTGTCTTCCTGATGTGGGAACTCAGTGCAATAAATTTTCCTCTGAGGACTGCTTTCATTGCATCCCAGAAATTCCAATAAGTTGTGTTTGTATTTTTGTTTGTTTGTAGATATTGTTTAATTTCTTCTTTAATTTCCTCTGTGACCCACTGATTGTTCAAGAGTATATTAGTCAGTCTCCATGTGTTTGTGAGGTTTTTGCAGTTGCTTTTATCGTTAATTTCTAATTTCTTGGCACTATGATCCAATAACATGCATGGGATAATTTCAATTCTTTTGATTTACTTAAATATGTTCTGTGGGATAGTATATGGTCTATTTTAGAGAATGTCCCATGTACTGCTGAGAAGAATGTATATTCTGATGTTGTTGGATGGAAAACTCTATATACGTCTATCAAGTCCATTTGTTCACAAGTGTGATTCAGTTCTGTTGTTTCTTTGCTGATTTTCTGTCTAGTTCATCTGTCCCTCTGTGTCAATGGCATGTTAAAATCTCCTGTTATATTTGTGTTATTGCTTATTTGATTTTTCATTTCTGTTAATATTTGCTTTGTATAGCTGGGTGCTCTGGAATTTGGTGCGTATATATTTAAGATTGTTATCTCTGCCTCTTGAAGTTTTCCCCTAAGTAGTATGTAGTGACCTTCTTTACTCTTTGGATCATTCTTGGTTTGAAGTTCACATTGTCTTCAAACAGGATAGCTACTCCAGATTTTTTGGGGGGTTTCCCTTTGCATGATGTATTGCTTTCCATCCTTTGACTTTTAGTCTATGGGTTCCCTTTTGGGTTCGATGGGTTTCTTGTAGACAGCATATGGTTGGATGTTGTTTCTTGATCCATTCTGCCAGTCTGTTTCTTTTGATTGGTGAGTTGAGGCCATTTACATTAATGGTTATAACTGTTATATATTGGTTTATTTTTGATATGTTATCTCTCTGCTGTTATATCTTTAGATTTCCATTCTGTTTAATTGTCTGCCTTGCTTGGTGGTTTTATCCTACGTGTATCTAGAATGTCTTTCAGTATTCTGTGTAGGGTTGGTTTGGTTTTCCTGAAGTTTTTCAGCTGTTCTTTGTCATGGAAGTATCTTATTTCTCCAACCATTTTGAATGACAGTTTTGCAGGATACTTCAGTCTGGGTTGGAAGTGGCTTTCCTTTTGGATCTGAAATACTTCACTCCATGCTCTTCTTGACTGATCCGGCCCGCGGATCAGGCTGTGGTTCTAACCTGGAAGGGGAACGGGGATGGGATGAGAATGGGACAAGAGGAAAGAGAGACGGAGACAAGTCGAGCAATTCCAATCAAGTCTCGTTTATTGAGAAAGTGAACATGGCTTATATAGAGGGCAGAAATGAGGGAGTCAGATCATGTAACGTAGTCGGGTAACTAGGCAACTATGGGTGGTACTAACCCTTTTGGCGGGAGTATCTAAGCAACAGTTGGGCGGGCTCAACTTTCTGGTGGGTGTAACTATGGGCGACGGTGGGAGGAAGTATGTCATCAGGCAGAGACGTTGTGAAGAGACCGGATAGGTCGTAGTCATGTCCGGCCATGCAGAGAGGATCATGGGCAATGTAGGCAGAAGCACTAAATGCCCACAGGAGGGTGGGATGGGGAGGCAGCAGTGAGGCTATCATGCCGCTCCCTACATCTCCTCCCTTATCATTTCATAAACTCAGGAGTATGGCGGGCCTTGTGAAGAAGGCGCCTGTCTTGGGACATGGACTCTATATGTGAACCCGAGCGAGCCTTACCTGTCATGGGCCTGCAGGACAGCAGTTGGTCCTGTGCCTGTCTTAGGTGGCTGGTGGTGTAGCACAAATGTCCAAGTTGCCCCTCTCTGGCTGCCCGTCTAGTACCTCAAGGCATCTGGGCCACATCATCAATACGGGCCATTTGTGGGAGACGTTTCCCGATAAGTTTGTTGATCTGCCATCTCCAGCTGATGATAATGTACCTGAATGGGCTTTGCCATGAATGCGTCAACTCTATCTTTAAGAAGCCTCATGATCTTCTGGAACATGCAAGGGCCAACAGTTAGAAACAACAGTAAGGCAGCTAGGGGTCCCAAAAGGGGGGCAATATAAGGGAAGAGGCCTCCCCACATGGAGGAGAGACTGGTTTCTCTGAGGTGCTCCTTTTCTCTTTCTTTGAGGCGCTCTCTTAATTTAGTCATGGACTCTTTGACAACTCCTGAATGATTGGCATAAAAGCAACATTCTTCCTTGAGGGCGGCACATAACCCGCCCTCCTTCATAAATAGGAGGTCTAGCCCTCTTCTATTTTGTAAGACTACTTCAGATAAAGATGTGAGGGAATTTTGTAGAGCTGTTATAGATGTTTCTATTTCTTTTAAATCCTGATCTATTGCTGCCTATAATTGGGTTAGATGGCTTTCTCCTAGTACCAGAGCTGCAGTTCCTGTTCCTATACCCGTTGCAACTCCCAACCCTAGCAGTGTAGCTAAGGTCAGAGTCACAGGCTCTCTCTTAGTCATATAGCCAAGTTGTGATGCCTGGAGGAAGTAGTCTCCAGGATGGAATGTTATGCGGGGGAAAACCTGTACAAGGACACAAAAATCGGTCGACAGGTTAAAAACATTGGTTGATATACAGGGTAGGAGACCAAAATTGCAGGCCCAATACATTCCCAGAGGCGGGATGAGGTAGCTGTCAGAAGTAAATGTTGAGTGAAACTGTGCACACAGTTTTGTGAATTTTTGTGAGCGGGCAGGGTCACCAAGGCAGGTCTCTTTTCCGGTGACATCAGGGAGAGTCAGCTTGTGTTGGCTGCCCCAATTGCAGCCAGATGGGCTAGAGGAGCTATGGAAAGCCAAATTGAGGGCCCTTCCTTCATAGTATGGGGGAGGAGCAGCCAGGCATAACCAACAGGACTGGGTAAGATTAGGCTGGGAAAAATTTAAGGCCATATAGGCTCCCAAAATTAGGTTAAATAGATTAGAGTTGGGAGAAAGAGTAGGGCTTAAGGAAGTTGGAGCGTTTTGGCCCTTTTGTGCTTTGGGCGGGGGCGTGGCCTTTCCCCTGGTAGAGTAATTAGGTTTAACGGTTACTTTTGGCTCTGTAAGTTTGGTTACTATAGGTTTTTTAGGTTCCTTTTTTATGAGGATCAGACCTCCCCTATCATGATCACTTTCATAATACCGAACTCCCCAGGTGCGCCCCATTAACCAGCCGGGGTCACCAGGTGTGGTGACA
>PVJX010025704.1:0-26681 GCA_004027295.1 Dolichotis patagonum | reverse complement strand
GTTGTTCTGAGAAAATATCCAGAAGTGGAATAGCTGGGTTGAATGGAACTTCCAATCCTAAACTTCTGAGAATTCTCCGTACTGATTTCCATCGTGGTTGCACCAATCTACACTCACACCAACAGTGGAGCAGTGTTCCTTTTTCCCTGCAGCCTCACCAATATTTGTTATCAGTTAATTTCTTGATGGCAGCTATTCTTTCCAGAGTGAGATGAAATCTCAATGTTGTTTTAATTTTCATTTCTTGAATGACCGGTGATGGTGAACATTTCTTCGTGTATTTATTTGCCATTTGTATATCTTCATCTGAGAACTGTGTGCTCATCTCAGATGCCCATTTTTGGAGAGGGTCTTTGAATTTGGGGGGCTTGATGTTTTTTCAATTCTTTATATGTTCTGGATATAAGCCCTTTGTCTGAGGGGTTGTTGGCTAAAATTCTTTCCCATTCTTTGGGTTTTCTTTTCACTCTGTCGGTGAGTTCTTTTGCAGTGCAGAAACTTTTCAATAATATGAGATCCCAGTTGTTGATTGTTTGAATTGTTTCCTGTGAAGTTTGTATTTTGTTCATGAATTCTCTGCCTACCCCTATGTCTCCAAGACTTCTGTCTACCTTGTCTTCCAGTATATTTAGTGTTTCTGTTTTGATATTTAGGTCTTTGATCCATTTGGACTTTAGTTTTGTGCATAGTGATAGGCATGGATCTAGTTTCAGTCTTCTGCATGTGGAGAGCCATTTTTTCCAACACCTTTTATTAAAGAGGCTATCCTTCCAGTGAACATGTTTAGCCCCTTTGTCAAATATCAGGTAGCTGAGTATCTTTGTACTCATACTTGCATCTTCCAATCTGTTCCATTGGTCCTTGAGTCTGTTTCTTTGCCAGTACCATGTTGATTTTATCACTGTGGCTTTGTAGTATAGTTTCAAGTCAGGAATTGAGATGCCTCCCACCTTGCCTTTGTTGCCCAGAATTGAATTTGCTATTCTAGGTTTCTTCTGTTTCCAAATATATTTTAAAAGTGTTTTCTCTAGATCTGTGAGGTATGTTAATGGTATTTTTATTGGGATTGCATTAAATCTATAAAAGAGTTTTGGAAGTATGGCCATTTTCAGTGTTCATTCTTCCTAGCCAAGAGCATGGAATGTCCTTCCATTTTCTAATATCCTCTTCAATCTCCTTTTTTAGTGTAGCATAATTTTCAACATATACATCTTTTACCTGCTTGGTTAGGTTGATTCCTAAGTATTTCATTTTTTTATATGCTATTGTAAAGGGCAATATTTCCATATTTTCTCTTTCAGTGAGTTTTTTGTTATGTGTATGTGTACAGGAATTATATTATTTTTTGAGGGTTGACTTTTTATCCAGCTACATTGCTGAATTTGTTTATTACCTCTAGTAGTCTTTTAATGGAGTTTTTTGGGTCTTCTACATAGAGTATCATAACATCTGCAAATAGTGATAACTTAACTTCTTCCTTTCCTATCTTTATTCCTTTTATTTTTCTCTCTTGTCTGATTGCCTTGGCTAGTGTTTCCAGAACTATATTGAATAGGAATGGTGATAGTGGGGCATCCTTGTCTTGTTCCTGATTTTAAAGTGAAAGCTTTCAGTTTCTGTCCATTTAGTATAATGTTGGCTGTTGGTTTGTCATAGACGGCCTTTATAAGATTGAGGTAGACATTGTGTATTCTGAGTTTCTGAGGGTTTTTATCATGAACATGTGTTGGACTTTATCGAAAGGTTTTTCTGTACCTATTGAGATGACCATGTGGTTTTTGGCTTTGGATCTGTTGATATGGTGTATTACACTTATTGATTTGTGTATGTTAAACCATCCCTGCATTCTTGGAATGAATCCCACTTGGTCATGAGGTGTAATCTTCTTGATGATTTGCTGTATTCTATCTGTCAGTATTTTATTGAGAATCTTTGCATCAATATTCTTTAGTGAAACTGGTCTATAGTTCTTTTTGTTTGGGTCTTTCTCTAGTTTTGGTATCAGAGTAATATTTGCATCCTGGAATGATTTAGGGAGGATTGCTTCCTTTTCAATTTCATTGAAGAGTTTAAGCAGTATTGGCATCAAATCTTCTCTAAATTGCTTGTAGAAATCAGCCATGAATCCATCAGGACCTAGGTTTTTCTTTGTTGTTAAGTTTTAAGTACATTTTCAATTTCAATAGCTGATATTGAGTTATTCAAAATTGCTTTATCTTCTTGGTTGAGCTTTGCTAGTTCATATGTTACTAGAAATATGTCCATTTCCTTTGTTTTTCCCACTCTATCTGAGTAGATTTTCAAAGCAGGTATTCATGATCTTTTGAATTTCCATGGGATCTGTAGATACTACCAAAATCTTATATGTTTACTGCAATCCCCATCAAAAATACCATTAGCATACCTTGCAGAGAAAATATTCCTAAAATCCATTTGGAATTAGATGCGACTTAGAATAGCAAAAACAATTCTTGGCAACAAAAGCAAGCAGGGGACACTACAATCATTGACTTGAAGTTATACTTCAAATCTATTGTGATAGAATTAGCAAGATAATTGCAAAAGTAAACAAATAAACAGAAACTCACCTGAGGATCAGTGGAACAGATTAGAAGTTGCAGACACAACTCCAAACACACATGGCCATATTATGTTTAACTAAGAGGCTAAATATGTTCACTGGAAGAAAAAACATCTTTAACAAATGGTGATGGGAAAAATGGTTTCCACAAGCCAAAGACTAAAACTAGATTGATGTTTATCACAGTGCACTTAATTAAAATCAAAATATCAAAGATCTAAATATTGAAATAGAAACACTAAATCTTCTGGAAGAGAAAATAGGTAGAACCCTTGAAAACATAGGTGTGTGCAAGACTTCATGAACAAAATCCAGATTGCATGGGAAATACTACACTGAATCAACAACTGAGATCTCATCTTACTAAAAAGCTTTTGCAAAACAACAAACACCTCATAAACATAGTGAAAATACAACCCACAGAGTGTGAAACTATGTTAACCAGTTGTCCTTGAGACAAAATACTTATATCTAGAACATACAACGAATTGAAAAAAATCAGATCCCCCAAATTCAAAGTCCCAATTCAAAAATGGGAATCTGAGATAAATACACACATCTCAGATGAAGGAATACAAATAGCAAATAAATACATGCATTAATGTTTAACATCATTGTTCGTTTGAGTGATGCAAATTAATGCTGTGATTCCATCTGACTCCAGAAAGAATGGCTATCATCAGAAATCAACCAATAACAAATGCAGTAGAGCTATGTGAAAAAAGGAAAGCTTCTGCACTGTTGGTGAGAGAGTAAGCAATGAAAATCAGTATCGAGATTCCTCAAGACACTAGGATTAGAGGTCCCATTGGACCCGGATATTTATCTTCTGGATATCTTCCTGGAAGTATTTAAAACAATGTACCACAATGATATATGCACATCCACAATTATAGCAGCGGAGTTTATAATAGCTAAATCTTGGAAACAACCCAAATGCCCATCAACAAAGGAGTGGATAAAAAAGATGTGGTCTTTTTATACAATGGAGTACTACTTATCCATAAAGAGGGACAAACTTGAAAGTTTTATAGGTAAATGGATGCAACTTGAGACCATACCCACAAATAAAATAAACCAGACTCATGTGTAAATGTTGTATTGTCTCCCTGGTGTGAAAAGCTGAAAAAGTAAATAAGGACCAAAATGTACAATAGATATTTTGAAATGGAAATTTTTCAAAAGAAAAGAAGAATTAGGCTGGGAAAAGGAGGAAAAGAAGGAAGAGAAAAGGAAAAGTATACAAGATAGTTATTGCCACGACCCAGTGCGGCTCCTCAGGTTCTTGGGGAAAGGATCTGAGAGAGAATGAGAAAAATAAAGAAAAAACAAAGCTGGGGTCAGGCGGAGTCCATATCCTCCTGATAGGAGGAAGGGAACTGCTCAACCAGTGTAGCACATTTGTTTCTATCTTCCAAAGAAGAATGTCAATTTCATCCCCACTGCCTAGCAACTCCTTTGGCAGGCAGGCCTGGGCCCCTTGCCTTCTTGGTGCTGGAACAACTTGTTTGCATAGCTTGTTTTGATCTCTCTGTTTTTTCTGCGCTGGCCTTTTTCTGGACATGTGATCAGTCTCCAGCTTTAATGGCTAGCAACAAGTCATACTACTACTTTCTATTATTTTATTGAAAAGAAAATTTTATACTAATATCATTTGGAGACCTTTTTGTTTTTGTATCTTGTACTCTGAGTAACTACTTTAAAGATAAAATACATAGTGTGTTAACTATAGTTATTCTCCTATTATTTCATTATGAAATTTTATTTATTCCACAAAACTGAAAAATTATAAAGCCACTATGAACATTCTTACATAATTCTTTCTGCAAATGTGTTTTCATTTCTCTTGGATAAATGCTCAGTTGTGAAATTGCTGAGTAACGGGGTAGATATATTTTAAACTTTGGAAAAAAATCATAACTAGTTTCCACTTAAAATGCCAGGGAATGAAAGGTGGGCTTATTTCATTTCATGTAGGCTACATTACCCTACAGCCTACATGAATTGAAATAATCATTGTTACTATTAGAGAGAATGGTTAATCCTATTATAAAATTGGTTCTTGCAAACTGATTTCACAGGAGTTTTGTCCCCAAGAAGTGATTCACACTTGATTATCTTTGATACCCTGAATGGTGCCAGGATGCAAATTTAGGAAGGTTGTTTATGGCACAATGCTGACAGAAACACTGTATCCAGCTTATCATGCAGGATCAAACCCAACACCCATCTAATGACAGATGTTCAAGCCAGATCCCGTCACATCCAAGGGAGGCTTTGTAGCAAGTCACTATCCCATCATGAGAGCAATCAGAGAATTTATTTGTAGTCTGTTAGCTAATTGTTCCCATACTGAGTGCAGATCTTAACTAAAATGCCTTAAGTGACATTTAGATTTCTGGTCTCTATTATGAAACAGTTGATAAATTACCATGCTCATATCCTGCCAGGGGGATTTAATTTGCTTGAGGTTGCAGCTGATTTCTGAGATTCCCTAGAACAAAATGTGATGTAAAAATCACAAGATGTGGTATAAGTGCTAAAAAAAAATGTGGCTTTGCTGTCAGAAGAGAGACAGTACATAAATATTTGAGGTGATGGGTATGATAACATTATATAACATTATATGTTAAATATATGTATTATATATTAAATTATCATACTGTAGCCCCCAAATATGTGCAATTATTATGTGCCAGTTATAATTTTTTTAAAGTACAGGGGCACTGTACACTAGCAACACAGCATTCAGCAAGTCACCTCATTGCTCTTGGCCTCAGGTGACTCAGACTGACGTGGGGACTATATTTTCTCTTTCTACTTAATAGTTACAAAGGTGGGTATCAAGTCTGATACAGCCACATATAGAACCTGGCTTTGCTACATCCCACTAAGAGCGTTAACTAGGTTGAGTTTAATTTTTCAAATCCAGGTTTTCATCTCTGTAAAGGGGAGATGAAACTATGTGCCTTATGAAGTTGTTTTAAGAATTAAGTTATGTAATGTATGTAAAGCACCATCACAGAGATGCTTGAAAAACTGAAGTCTCTGTATTAAGTATTCCACTTGTCTAAATCATACAAGGGCACATTTGACTAAATGGTAGATCACTCAGTTGACAACTAACCTTTGCTAAACAACCACTGTGACTTAGTTACAAGTTTTGGCTTGACAACAACTATCCCTAGGTGTTAATTTGATTTGTAAATCACATTTCACACTTCCAAGCGACCTTGTTCCTCTGGTCATATGGAGTCATAGCATTCTCAATATTAAATACCAAAGAAACTGGACTTCACTCCTAGCCTATGAAGTATGACAAATTCCCATTTCTTTCTCTATTTCCATGGATTCTAGAACACCTACATTTCTTTTAGATAGTCCATAAATTCTTGCTTCTGATGAATCCTTGATCGCCATTTGTACCTTGCCTCCTGTAGCTACTTTTTTCCAGCCTCCATCACCCTCACATAAAATACATCTTTTTTCCTCGTTAAATAAGATTATTTCCTTTTGTCTCTTATCATATGCAAATAATTAGGCTGGCTTCTTTCTGCCTTTTCATTTTCCTCTGATATAGTCTTATTTCTTACCAATGCCCTTAATTCTCTTAAACTGAAACTGAATCTTTTTATGTAGGTGCAAGCATGTGATCTAATTATGTGTTCTAGCCTGCCTTTGTGGGAATACATACATATCAAAATACTTTGTAATCATATGAGACCATTTTCTTGTCTATAATGCATGTAGGATATTATTTGATTTTTATAGTAATGGGTATAGAGAGGTCTTAAATGTCTATAGATTGAATTTCTGTATGGTAATAACAGTAATAACTACAGTAATTATAAATTATCAAAAGATCTGGTAATGTTGAGAGACACCATTATAAGTGTTTTATAGGTGAATCAGAGAATCAGTTTTCCATTCTTCAGCTTTCCTTCTCCTGCTGGCAATCACTCTTGTTAGTAAGAAGGTCCCTAATGTGCACCTTTCGGTGCTGAATGAGGTCTGGTTGGACCCCTCCTTTGCTGATGGTAGCTCAGCATTTGCATGGCAGTTATTTCCCTGTCTCTACACTAGATGCCAGTAGTGTCCCAGGACGTTCATAGGATGACTGCTCTGTGCCTCTCTGGGAGTCTTTATAGTCAGCACAATGGAAAACACCCCAGCTTGGAGCACACTGCAATCCTGCAGTTTCAGGGCAGCTGACCGTTTGATGATGCCCTGATGTCCACCTGCTCTGATTTCAGAACAAAGTTAAGCTTAGGCACAAGCAACCTCTCCAGTGAGATCTAGGACAACATGGGTTCCCAGCCCCTGCAGCGACTCATGCACCCACCCACAGAGCACATCTGCTGGAGACTGACCGTAAATATTTACCTTTCATTAAACATGTCATCGCTGCCATTCACTCAGAGCTTCAAGATGTTCCGCAGAAGCCAGGGACTGAGCTCAGCTCTGGCCAGGGGACAGGGAACTGTGAATCTGGGATTCCTTCTCACTCCTGGAAAACGATACTCTGTAGTTCTGTCCTACCCACAACCCAGGAGAAAACTCTCTGCTGAGATCCAAGTTCATTTTGGGTTTTGCTTAGTATGAGAGAAAAAAGAACAAGCCCTTTCTAGAAATAAATGCATATCTTCTCTAGGTTTCCAAAGGATTTGGTAATAATATGGAAAGACACAGATAACATCAAGAAATGATATGGGCAGTGCTGTTCAATATAACAGTGATGCTCCTGTGCAATACAATAGATGCTTACCGCACATGATTCCTGACACTTGCAATGTGGCTAGTGCAGCTGGAAAACTGGATTTTAAATTTTATTTCATATTAATTAATTTATAAAAGGCCAGAGATTTAGCTCAGTGATGCAACACCTGCCTGGCAAATGTGAGGTTCTGAGTTTGATTCCCAGTACCCCCAAAAAATAAATACATAAAAGTGGTTGAACTAAACAACCAGCAGTGAATGAGAGCTCCGGACGTCATTCCTTGACTTCCGACTTCTCCCTGAGCACTTTATTTAATTTACACTTAAATAGCCATATGTAACAAGTGGCTGCAATATTGTACAATATTGAACAGACAGATAGGTACCACAAAAGATATATACATTGATAGATATAGTTATAGATATTCAGCCTCCTTATCTGTGGTCTTAGTACCTATGTATACAACTAAATGCAAGCTCAACTTATTCTGAGAAAAATCATTGCTTTTGTACTGAACATGTACAGACTCTATTATTGTATTTGTCTAAACAATACAATGAATCATCTGTTTATGTAACATTTACTTTGTGTTAGGTATTATAAGTAACCTAGAGATGCTTTAAAGGCTAAAAGAAGGTGAACAAGGAATGTCACACAATGGGAGGAAACTTTGCTAGCATGCACAATGCCCTGGGTTTGATCCTAAATATCTTATCCTCAACATACAGGAGGATGTACATAAGTTATATGCAAAAGACTATGCCATTTTATATAAGGGACTTGAGCATATGCAGATTTTACTACCTATGGGAAGTGCTGAAACCAAATTCCACCTAGGGATGATTCTGTGCATATATATAAAATAACTTACATATGTATAATATATATGTAATTTGCATATATGCATGAAAAAGAGCAGCACAGTTTGAAAGAGGTAGTTGATGTTGGACTTCCCAAATGGAAGCTGTTATTATTGATAGTGGATAGGTGAACAATACTGGGAGGAGAATTTGCCATGAGAGAGTAAGATAAACTGGTCAGTTGGGACTAGGAGTTTCTAAGTTACAGATTGAGAGAAAAGACAGAATGATGAAGTGTCAGAGAAAGAAAAAAGGAGTTTGAGCAAAGAAAGATGATGGAAGTTATCAAGGCCATGCCCCTCCACTAGGTTCCTGGATTTCAGGATCAAGGGAAGGGCAAACACATAGCAGGAAGAGCAGGTGGTAGTCATTCAGGAAAGTAAGAGGAGGGAGGCTCTTTGCCTGGCAGCAAGGTGGGAAAGTAGGAGCAGCTGAGAACCAAGGTTGCTGCTGATTTGATGCTTCTCTTACATTATTTTCTCTCTTTTTTTTGCAGTTTTATATCAAGATGATTGTACTTTATATCTCATGTTTAAATTCAGCAGGATTAAGGACCTTCTGAACACTCTCACATTCACATTTACAGTGATCCAATAGGCAAATGATCACAAAAAAGAAAATAAAACAGAATTTTTTATACATTGTTGTGTAAAAACAGTTTTTTACACAACAGTTTCATTTTTATATATTAACTCAGCCTTGCACCACTAAGTTTTAAATGTTAGTAGCTTTGAGCTGTCAGTCCCTGCATTATGGATCCAACACCTTCAATACATCATTTTTCAAGATGCATACTTACCAGATAATAATGACTATAATTGAATAATAACATAACTGTGGCCATCCTCTATACCTTAATAAAGATATGTAACAGTGGCTCCTACTTAAAATGAGAGTGGAAGAACCACTGGTGTAATTGGTTTTTGCTTTACAGAAGAAAGTGCTTAGAGACTTGTGACTCAAATTGAACCAACATGGAGTGTGTTAAGGTGGGCCATTCATCCAACACGTATGTAACAAACACTTCTTGGGTATCAGCAACTGCTGCAGGAATCACCTATGCTCTTGTCATTCAATCTTCTCCTGGGAATTTCAAACTCAATAACTCAGAATTCAGGATTCTTTAGTACCAACCCCAGCTTGCCTGTGGGTTCCAGCACATCACTCCCTGCTTCGTGATCCTGGCTGATTTGGGATTGCTGACTGAGTATGGCTGCCTTGTGTTGCTCCATAGGTATCCCTTCCAAGACTGTATACTCTATCATCCCTGAAAACAGGAGACTACTCTTGTATCAAAGATATACATGCACAAAGCTGTCTAATACGCAGAATTTTTTATGCTACCTAGTTCCTCTGCCCCATGGCAAAGCCTCTGGAAAACAAAATTTAGGACGTTTCTATAAATTCCATTAAAACTATTATAAACAAATGAATTCCTACAAACTCTATAACAAAAAATTTTGTTAACTGTTAAATTTAACAAGTTAATGATTTTATAAAACTGATATTTGGCTAATATGTCACCAGTCATTTGTGTTTCATGGATTTCCTTTTACCTTCTCCTATTCCTCACTCTTCAGTTTTTTAATCCCTTGAAAATCTCTCTGTTTATAAATGGTCTGCTCTTTTTAGGAAAGTTCATGGAAATATGAGGCCCAAAACTTTAAGATAATAATGAAACACTTATTTCCCTGAGGCTTCTGTTCCTGAAGTTCCCTAAAGACTTGGACATTGCAGGAAGGTTGCAACCCCTGTCAACAACCAGCTTACATCTCTCTGCTACTCACTAACCAACTGCTACTCTTGACAAGTTCCCCAACTTCTCTGAGCCTTGATTTCCTTATCTGTAACAGGAGAATATTATTTTGTGTTTAAGAAAAAGCTTTATGAGAATTAATAGAATATGTGTGCAGATGGCTTGATGCATTACTTGAAATACTGACTTTTTTTGTTGGCTTTCTAGTCTTCACTATTTAGACATCCCCTGCAGTGGTTCTTCAGCAGGGCAAGGCTCGTGCTTCCAATCCTTCCTTCAAGATTTCTTCACTCTTTTTTATCAAAGTCATTCTGACCCAGATCCTACCTTTTTATAACTTAGTCCTTAGAACTGAAAAAATAATCTAGTTCTTCTGAAGAAATAAGCTAAGGTGAGGTGAAAATTGATAAATATCATTATCAGGTATTATTTTATCAGATGCTGTAAGCTACTTACACCAATTTCATCCTTCCAGCCCATGTGCATTAACTTCTTTCTTGGTAGTCCAGCTCTGGTTTTGGCAGGGGGATAATAATGTGCATAGAATAATATAATAATGTGCATAGAAAAGTTGTTGCCATTACTCAGGGTAATCACAGGAAGTATACTGTGTATCTCAGTGAACACATTACTTAGTTTAAGTCAACAAACGTGGGGAGCTTCTGAATAAGATGTTCTCACTCTACTAAGAACCACCATTGAAGAGAACCACATCTGTAAGCCACGACATAATTGTGACCATGAGGAAAAATAATCCAGCCCATAAACAGCATGATGAGGATGGTAGATGGGAAGGATGGGTGGATCCAGGGCCCTTGATAATGTTGTTGATGGGCTGCATTAACCAAATATGGAAGCATATTTGGAACTTCTTTTTACATACAATGATAATGCATCCTTTTAACTCATGGAGGCCAGGTTTTTTGTCACTTTGGCTGAAGACATCTTGACTGATACAGGAAGGTTCTATGTGTGATGTGAAAGATAGAAACTAAAAAAAGACTGAAACTCTGGCCTCCTTAGAAGACATGAAGCAAACGATTGCAAGACTTCCAAATGAAGTAGTTAGATTTAAGTGGCTTTTTCTACAGAGAATAACTTATGAACAATGTCATGAAATGTTTGGTCGCTAACTCAAGATCGTGTTTCTCTATCGAGAAAAAAAAATCTGAGAAGATTTTAAATAAAGGCATGGGAAAATCAGAGTGAAAATGGGAGCTGATAGAGAGTAGTGAAGGCTATAATTTAAGCACAAAAAGAAATTGTAGATCCATAGTCTTCCTCCCCAAAGTCAGATAACTCAGTATGCTTTTCTGCCAAGTGAATCAATGGCATGATAATATGGGCCTTTAAGTTCTTAACCTGTCCCATTGGTGAGACAGTTGGAGAAGAATGAAAGGAAAACAAGTTTTCACATGGACCCTTTCTAACCAAGCTACACTAAGACCCTCACTTTGGTCTCAAGGGCTCCTTGAACCCAGGTCTCCACCAGGTCTTTACCTGGTTCAATTTTTCCCAATAAGGAATAAAGTGGGAAGAATCAGAACAACAGTGGCCTCAAGGTCCAGTTCTGGTCGCAATACTGAGACTAATATTCAGGGACATAAGGGCAAAGGTGACTTATTTTCTCCTCGAAGCAGCCTGGCATTGCCTCCCACCTCCCTTATCCGTTTTACTTTGCCCATCATCATCACTCTTGCTTTTAAAAATGCTCAGTGCCATGGTTACTTTTTGGGAAATTAAATGGCAGATAGTAGGATTCCACTACATGAACAGTCAGAAGAGCACTGAGAACAGAAAAAAATGGGGCTTTGATAAGCTTCTTGATTTCTGTGTCTTTGCTGCAGGGACAGAAGTTGAGCAGTGTACAGCAAGGCAGCCATTGTTTCAAGAACATTTGGGAAAATCTTTGAGAAAAAAGACTGGCTCTACAATTCTTTTTGTGGTTAAGTTAAAACCAGTACTCCTCTCTATCTTCTCCCACTCTGATTTTTACACGTTTTTATCTCAAGATCACCATGGTTTCAAAAGTTGATGCTGCTAGAGAACTGAGACTCATGGAGGGGTTTAGGAGGGTAAGAGTTTGGTATGGAAAGCTCATCTTGCTGTTTGAATCCTGCCTCTACCTCTTACTGGCCACACTTATTATCTTGTTCAAATTACTATAACACTCTGAGCTTTAGATTATTCACCTGTGGAATGGATTTAATCATGGCGATCATCTTAAAAAGTTGTTATAAGACTAAACAGATGAAAAATGTACATATAAGATTGTGAGTTATGGGCACCAACTCAGAGCTTAATCAACATTTGCTATTATTATAGAAAACCAATAGTAAGGGAGGGAGGTAGTTATTCTGTAACATCAAAAGGATCAGATAACTGATAGTTTAATCTTAATCTGAAAAACATTCATTAATTTTATTTTCAAAGATCATGTTTCAAGATGTTTTAGCCAACAGATATAATCAGTTTCCACACCTTCCTGTTTAATTGGGGTTTTGTTTCTCTTATAACTCAAAGTGTCTTCTAAATTCAGGGTTCACTTCTGCATTTTCATCTTGATCCATCAATACTATCTGAGATAGGAGGATACTACCTTTCAGAAACTCTTCATTTAGCCATTAAGACAAAATTCTCTTTTAGTTCTTTTCTTTAGTAACTCACTGCTCTTTCTCAGTCTCCTTGGCCATTTCATCCTCATTTTTCTGATTTCTAAACACTGGAGTTTCCCTAGGACTCAATCGTATATATTTCTTCATCTCAGCTGATGGAAATTCCATGTTTCTGATTGCTCAGACCATTTTTTCCAGGCCTAGACCAATACCAGTCAAAATCACTGACCTGTTCTAGACATGTCTTCAGGTGCACAGGGCTTTTTCTTTGACTGTTCACTTGAATCCCATTTCACCTGGCTACAACGCATTAGAAGATGTAGCTTAGCATTTTGATAGTGTGTAAATAAAGGCTCAATCAAACCAAGGCATGGTGACATCAACATCATAACGGAACATATTTAATCTCTCCACATCCTCAACTTTTCCTTCTCCTTTATCTGTTCCACATCTGTCCTGCTGTCCCATATACAAATTTCTTGTATGTGCATTTTGAACTCATCTCTGAATCCCCACCACACCTTTACTATCTCTTTAAGCAGAAAAACTGAATAAAGAGATAGAGGAGTTTCCATATATATTCATTTTTGCCTGAGGAATCTCAATTTCAATGTCTTATTTTGGTGGAAATGACAAAAGGGACTGGGATAAAATAACTCAACCATATCAGTCTTCTTTCTGGAAGCATAAATGTGTAGAGGAAAAAAAAAACAGAAGGCAAACACATGGCTTCACTTCCTGACTCTATCTGGTTTCGCATTTGGGAAAATAACCCTACAGTTCTCTGCCTTTGTTTTTTTTTTTTTTTAATCATGAAAAATGACACTGAAATTAAGATGTGTCAGAATGTATCACACCAAGTAAATAAGGAATTAAAACTTGAGTGCTTGGCATTTGCAAGTTAGGGAGCGAGATATGTGGTGCTTACCTTTTTTACCCCTTAATTATAAAAATCAAAAATTTAGATAAACTTTCTAGTCTTAGTGTTCTTCCCAAATAAGTTCAGTGATATTGCATATTGTTATCATCAAAGAGTTGTTCAACTGTTATTCATTTCCTATTATTTTGTTTTGAAATTCTGTATCATTGGTTTTTATCCTTTTTGTTGTTGTTTTTTACTTTTCAAATTAAAAAAAAAAAAGATCAATGAGATTATCCTAATGGTCCTCACAGGAGCTCTGGAAAGAGAAACATAAATTTAAAAGCTGATACAATGTTCACAGTTTCATATGAAAACAAATTTAAGGATCCCTAAACCAGGTTTGGATCCCAAATCTGCCCAGAGACCTGATGAATAAATAGAACCACAATGTAAGGTTCTTCAGAGAGTGACACAAAAGTTACCAACTGTCTTCCTAAAATGCACCAGCAAGAATGCAGACCTTAATTAAAGAATCCCAGGGTTGATCTCTTGCTGCCTTTTTCTCTGAAAGACAAATAATAAAAAATGAATGAAGTTGAAAGCAAATGAGAACCATATTGGAAAAGTGAAGCACAGTCAAACTTTTGGCTGAGCTGCTTGCAAAGAGCTAAAGTTCTTTAATCATCCCACTGGAGATGCAGCCAAAACACACAATTCCAAACACACACACACACACACACACACACACACACACACACACATCTCTACACCCACACCCTCCCTTTTGTCACTGTAGATGAATCAAGACGGTGGAGACAGGATATGATGAGAACCATCCCTGTTTTCCACCTATTTTATAAAAGGCTTTGGCAATCACTTTGAGACATCCATCTATCAGTTCTCCTTCTTTAAACATTCAATGTGTGGTGTACATTGGTTACAAAAGCTAATAAACAGCTGGTCTTGGTAATGGATTACAAATATGCTAAAACTGCAACCTATTTAATGCCCAGACTCTTTGAATGGATGACTTTTCTAAAAGAAGAGAAGTCTGAGCATAAAAATACAGTGCTACCTGTGAATGTGGGAAAGAGCAATTTTGTTAGAATTAAATCTTATTAGCTAAGGAACTGATGAAACAAGGATTTTCACCTGGGAAAAGGCAGATCAACTTCATAGAGAGGAAGAGCTGACATTAGAGTAGATGGTGTGATTTTAGGATAGTTCAATATATACCCCATCCCACTCCATCTCATACATTCCAGAGTTTAAGGATTGACAATTTGTTCCATTTATTAACAGCGAGCTAGAAGACATACAGTACCTATCTTGCTTCATAGAAGGAGAGTGAGTGAGTTGTGGACATTTCTAATGAAGCACAACTCACTGATGTTAAATAAATATGGTGCATTGTGGGAATATTTTTACTCAAGTCATGATATTTTCTTTTGTCAAAGGGAGTAATTCGATGAAATTTCTGACTTCTCCCATTACTTTCGGAGGGGAAGATGGAATGTCTTAATTGGCCAATACACATGGGCATGCTCAGCTCAGATTATTTTTCCTCTTGGGAGTGAGCTTCCCAGAGAGAAAGCATTTTATTTTGATCTTCTGGGTGACAGATTTTCCCCTCTTGGTGTGCAGTGATGGCAGGTGCATGTGACTGATGCTGGTCATATAACTCCAGCCTGGCCTCTTTCTGAAAACAGGCATGTTTGTTCTCCATTTACCAGTTCTGTTTGTCAACTTGTAGAGAATAAAGAAGAAAGCTGTTTATTGGCTTCAGGCAGCCCTCCCCCAATCTGGTTTATGTGCCAAGAAAACTGAATGGAAAATTTAAAAATCTTAGTTTTGTCCTGGCTTTATCTTACTTGTTGGAATTTGGGCGAGACATGCAATGGTTTAATAAACATTCCCCAAGTCTCCATAAATTAAAGGGTTTGGCTCCAGTTTCAGACTCTTGGGCACTGTTGGAAACTTTGAGGAACAGGACACAGTGGGAAGATCACTGGTGGTGTGGCCTTGAAGGAAATACTGGGACCCCAGTCTTTTCCTCGTCTTCTTCTGCTTCCCAGGTGCGAGGTGAAAGGTTTTGCTCTGACACATATTCCTGCCATGTGTTGCCACAGACCCAAAACAACAGGGCCAGCTGATTGTGGATGGAAACATCTAAAGCTGTGAGGCAAGTAAACCTCTCCTCTTTATAGTGACCATCTCAGATATTTGATACAATGATAGAAAACTGACACAAATGTAAAATGTCTGTTTTGTTAAATGTAAAATTAGTTCATAAAAGGACTATCTTATAATTATACAAGTAATAAGATGACAGACTAAGACTTATGAAACAAAATGCATTGTCAGAGATTTTTTTCTAACCAGGCAAGCTTTTGGGCTTTTTCAAGATATATTCTGAAAACTTCTTACTAGCTGTATGAGAGTAGACTGATCAGATCATCACTTTCTGGAACGAACTTAAAAATGAACTTTCTGATTTTTGAACCCTCACAAACTTGACTATTCATTGGGAAGAAACGCTGTAGCAAGGAGCTCTAAAACTTTTGCCTCAAGTTTATAGGGGCTTTGAGAATGCAGCAGGTGAGATCTCAACCTGTGTCCCCAGGATCAAAGGTATAGCAATCCATGGAGGTAGAAGCCATTCAGCCCCAACTAAGGACAAGGACATACAAGATCTACAAAGCCTCTGAGGTGTAGTTATCTTGAGGAAAGGGGAAATCAAGGTTGATGATCTGAGCTCATTACAGGGTGTAGAGTTTATGAGCTCATTGCCAATGATTACACTAATGCTTTGAACAAATAACCACCAAATGCCAGTGGCAGACTCAGTGAAGACTATTTAACTCAAGACTGCTATTTGACTAAGGGTTGGCTAGTCCAAACCTTAGCTCAGCTGTGTTGCTTCACAGGTTTTCAGTATACAAGTTCGAATACATGTGAATCTAATGGACTTTAGCTTATCTAGGAGGGATTGGCTGGGGTGACTCAACTCTGTTCCACAGAAATGAATGAGGTTTCTTAAGGTCTTTTCTTATAAATGGTACATTCTTACTTCATTCTTTTTGTATGGACTAATGCAAGTCACCTGGCCAAATATAAACTTAAGGGGTGGGAAATACACCCCATCTCTTTCATGAAGAAACTCCAGGATCATATGGCAAAGGGCATGGATGTATGTTGTGGGCAAGAACTAGAACTAATGGTGCAGTCAATCAGAGGGGGAGAGGGCAGATTTGGACAGCCCTCATGAACTGCACCTAGGGATCAGTGTTCATGCTCCAGAAAAATATAGCTTTACAAGGAAATATAAATTCAAAAGAGCTGTGACCTTTGTGTGTAACACTATTGTTATGTGGTAAAGAACATCACAGCAGTAGAAGGTAAGAGTAGCTGTTATGCAGGATGAAAAAATTATGGTGGATGCTTGGCTTTTTCCCTAGAAAAAATTTATCAACTTGACACTGTTATGCTCCTGGATGTCTTGGACAATCTGAGGTCATTGTTGAGATGCTGGGAAGAAGAATTTAAAAATACAAGTCTAGATGCCCTAACATGCATTAGCCAGAAATTGCTTGGAAAATTCATAGAGGTACACACACGCTGTATCACTGACACAGATAACTCCATGTGCAAATGAAAGCTGCTCACAGATGAACACTCCACATTTAATGCTGCCACTCCTTTTCCTTTCCCTTTTTTCTTTTTGCCTAATTCCCAGATTTTATGGTTGCATATATTTAGGTAATGTTGAATGCTTTTCATTTTTAATTTTATTACTATATATTTTCAGTTCATGAAGTTTACAATCAACCTGGGGAGCGGTCACATGTGAATACTATAGCTTGCTTCCTTTTTTCTAAGCCCTTTCTTCTTCCCTCTTCTTCCTTCTGTTCTCTAATTCTTCTATGCCATTTTTCATTCTTTTTGATATTACTAATCATAGCTTATGTTCTTGCATACAATGTTTACATTACTTGAAGTTATTAATTGAGGTTCTTGTATGTGACACACCATTATTCTATTTATTTCCCCTTCTATTCCTCTGTCCTTGCACTTTTTTCTGTGGACCACTTTTCTATAGCAACAGATTCATCCCCTTTCCCCTTTTATCCATCTTCTGTTACTGTCTTCATACTTTGCTTCACTAAAATGAAAGGTAACATATATATTTAAGCTATATTTTCTGGGTGTACCCATTTCCCAACAAATGTCTCAAATTTGTCATTCTTTATTATCAGAGTAGTATTCCAGTATATGCGGTTACCACATTTTCATTCTTTATTATCAGAGTAGTATTCCAGTATATGCGGTTACCACATTTTCTTTAGCCAATCATCAGTTGATGAATATACAAACTTTCTGGAATTTAGTTATTACAAATCAGGTTGCTATAAACATTGTTATGCATGTATTGCTCTAGTATGATGTCTTAAAGTCTTTGGGGAAGATACCTAGCAGGGGGATCATGGAATGTCTAATTTCAGCTCTTTGAAACATGTCCATACTGATTTCCATACTGGTTGTACTACTTTGCAGTCCCAAGAACAATGGAGAGGTTCTTTTCACCATAGCCTTGCCAGCATTTGTCATTGTTTGATTTCTTAATGATTGACATTCTTTTTGGAGTAAGATGGAATATTGGAATCTTTTAATTTGTACTTCTCTAATGATCAGAGAGGCTGAATGTATGTTTCATATATTTGCTGACCATTGTATTTGTTCTTCTGTAAAGTGTATACTCATTTCTCTTGCCCATTTCTTCAGTGAGTCTTTAATTTTAGATGACTGAATTTGTTTTATGTCTTTGTATATTCTAGATATTAATCCTCTGGGAAGGAACTTGAAAAAAACTTCCATTCTTCCTTTTCTTATTTTAAAGAGAAAAATATAAAAGTAACAATGTAATAGAGTTTCAAAACAGACTAGTAGGACAGTAATAATAATTAGTACATTGCTTATTGTCATTGTAGTAGTTATTCAAAGTACAAGATATAGTCATGATCTCTTATTCAAACAATATTAGCACAAACATTTCTTTTCAATGAACTAAGAGAAACTAGTTGTGTAACTATCTTAAATAATATATATATATATTAATTTACATGTATATGTATATATATATGTATATATATATATATGTATATATATATATATATATATTATTTTTCCCTTTTTCCCTTTGTCCTTTCCCCTATCATAGATTTTCTTTTCTTTTGAACAGTTTCTTCTCAATTCATAATATCTATTGTACATTTGGATTTTATTTACTTTTTTAGTTTCTCGCACTAGTGAGGCAATATGATGTTTACACATAGGGGTCTGATTTATTTCAGTTATGAGTTTGGTCTCAAATTGCATCCATTAGCCTATAAAAGTCTATAGTTTATCCTTCTTTATGGTCGAGGAGTACTCAATTACATTTTTAAAAACCCACATATCTTTAATCCATTTCTTGGTAGATGAGCTCTTTCCAAAATTATCTATTACAAATTGTGCTGCTGTAAATATGAGTGCACATATATTGCTGTGGTATGATGTTTTTAATTTTTCTTAAAAGATAATCAGAAGGGGAATACATGCATCAAATGGGACCTCCAATCCTAGTGCTCTAGGGAATCTCCACACTGATTTTCACAGTGATTGCACAAGTCTACACTCTTGCCAATAATGGAGAAAAGTTCCTTTTCTCCACAGCCACACTAGTATTTGTTATTGGTAGATTTTTTTACAGTCATTGTTTCCTGGGTGAGATGGAATTTCAGTGTTGTTTTAATTTGCATCTCTTGAATTACCAAAGACAATGAACATTTTTTCATGTATTTACTTACCATTAATTTTTCTTTATCTGAGAAGTGTATATTCATCTCCAATGGTCATTTTTGGATTTGGGAGACCTATTTTTTTTCAAGTCATTGTAAGTCATAGATAGAAGTCTTCAGCCTGTGGGGCAAATGGCTATCTTTTCCACACCCTGTGGGATTTCTTTTCACTCTGCTAGTCATTTCTTCTGTTATGAAAAAGATTTTCAATAAGATAAGGATCCTTTTTTGCAGCGTATTGTTGAATCTTGCTTCTTGATCCATTCTGTTTCTTTTGAGTTACTTTGATGGTTATAATAGATATGGATTGGCTTATCTTTTTCAAGCTGTTTCTCTGTTGTTTGCTTCCTGTCCTTCTCCTCGGTTTAATTTCTTCCTTGCCTAGTGGCTTCTTTCTATTGCTATGATGTGTTTGTGGTCTTCATTTTCTCATTCTAATATGTTCTTCAGAGCATTTTGTAGAGCTGGTTTGGTATTCATAAATTTCTCCAGTTGTTGTTTGTCACAGAAGTATCTTATTTTTCCATCAATTTTGAAAGATATTTTTCTGGGTACATCAGTCTGAGTGTAAGGGCTTTTTGTTTTTCTTTTTTCCTTCAGGGCTTGAAATACCTCATGCCAAGCTCTCCTCAATTTGACAGTTTGTGTCCTAAAGTCTGCTGTGATTTAGATGGGCTTTCCTTTAGAGCGGTAAGTTCCTTTCTTCTATTCTTCTGTTGAATATCTGGAATCTTGATTTTTTTCTTTACTCTTTTTTTTTATTTTAAAGAGAATAAAACAAAAGATGGCAGAACAGAGCAGATCAGAACAGAACAACATAGGCAATACAGTACTTTACAATAAGACAACTGGACATTAACAGTAGCTGTCACAATATCTCTTTCTCTGATAAGTTGAGCATAGTTTCAAATACAATAATATCAAACATAACAAAATAGTATAAAACCATTCAAAGAATGAAAGAATTACAGGGCATTCTAAACCAAATAACAGACAATGATCAATGGCTACTATAATATCTCATTTTCAATAAAAACATTTGTTTACGATATCACATATATTAAAATCCCAATAAGACACAACATGATACAACCGATGGTAACAGAAGAATAGACTCATGGCAGGACTTCTAAATAAGATGATATTAAATCAGCAATAGCTGTCATAATGTGTTGTTTTCTTCAAAACAGCTGTTCATACCATCATGCATAATAAAGTCAAACAAAACAGAATAAAACCGTTCCAACTGAAGAATGAAAACATTGAAAGGCTTCTAAGCTGTGAAACGGGGACTCACACTTACCATAAAATCTTATATACTCTTATCAACCCTCATACTAGGGAGACTATATGGTATTTACACATGTGAGTTTGGTTTATTTCACTTATGAGTATGGTCTCAAGTTGTGTCCATTTATTTATAAATATCTCAATGTGATCATTCTTTATAGCTGAGTAGTACTCCATTGTATAAAAATGCCACAACTTTTTTATCCATTCCTCAGTTGATGGGCTCTTAGGTTGTTTCCAGGATCTGACTATTACAAATTGTGCTGCTATAAACATGGGTGCACATATATCATTGTGGTATGATGTTTTCAGCTCTTCTGGGAATATGCCTAGAAGTGGAATAGCTGGGTCAAATGGGACCTGCAGACCCAGCTTTTTGAGGAATCTCCAGACTGACCTCCACAGTGGTTGCACTAGCCTACATTCCCACCAACAGTGCATTTATACTGTAATAAAATCAACATGGTACTGGAATAAAAACAGACCTGAAGATCAGTGGAATAGGTTGGAAGATACAACCACAACCGCAAACACACTCAACCACCTTATCTTTGATAAAGGGGCCAAAATTGTTCACTGGAAGAACGATAGTCTCTTTAATAAATGGTGCTGGAAAAATTGGCTATCCATATGCAGAAGGCTAAAACTAGAACTATGCCTATCACCATGTACTAAACTAAAATCTAAATGGATCAAAGATCTAAATATTCAAACAGAAACACTAAATCTGCTGGAAGACAAAGTAGGTAATAATCTCGAAGATATAGGGGTAGGTAGAGAATTCATGAACAAGAATCAAACCACATGGGAAATACTTCCCAGAATCAATAACTGAGACCACATCTTATTAAAGAGTTTCTTCATGTTGAAAGAGATTTCTAGCAGAGTGAAAACAAAACCCACAAATTGGGAAAAAATCTTAATGGACAGTCCCTCAGACAAAGGACTTCTGTCTAGAACTCATAAAGAATTTTAAAAAAATCAGACCCTCAGAATTCAAAGACCCAATCCAAAAATGGGCATCTGAAATGAATACACAGTTCTCAGATGAAGAAATATGAATGGCAAATAAATACATGAAAAAATGTTCATCATCATTAGTCATGAGAGAAATGCAAATTAAAACCACACTGAGATTCCATCTCACCCTAGAAAGAATGGCCAGGATAGAAAAAACTACCAACAACAAGTGTTGGAGAGGCTATTGGGAAAAGGGAACTTTTCTGCACTGTTGGTGGTATGTAGATTGCTTTTTTTTTTTAATACCGGGGATCGAACTCATGACCTATCACCTGCCAGGCATGCACTTATACTGCTGAGCTAAATCCTCAGCCCCTTGATAATTTTATCCCTTTGTGGATATTTGTTTTGGCCATGGCTATTTGGCATTATATATGCTTCTTTTTTTTTTTTTTGTATGTCCAATTATTTATCCATGTTTGGGAGGTTTTCTGTCATTATTCCTATGAAGATATTTTTAATGGTTTTTGTAATGTGTTAAGCTTTCTCACTATTAACAATCCATTTTCTCTTATTCTTCTTTGCTGTATCCTGTAGCTGCTAGATTCATTTTTCATGGCCTCTTGCAATTTTTAACATATCTTTCTTTTCCTAGCCACTGGTCATCCTGCCTTCTTGATCTGATATTCTATCCTCAGTTTCATTTAATGTTATATATATTTTCTTTCTTTTCTTAAATTTTTTTTTACTCTTATTTTTAAGATAATAAAACTAAGCAAAACAAAACCAAACAAAGCCAACCAATACAAACCAGCATAAGTGACACAGGACTTCAGAATATTAAGAAATCAACAATAGTTACTATAATGGCTCCTGCCGTCTTCAAAATAGATACAGATACGTTCAGAAATAGTAAAAATCAAACAGAACAGAACAGAACCAGCAAAAGCAAAAGCAAAAACAAGAAATGCAATAAAGGACTCCAAACAAGATAGTAGTAAATCCAAAATGGTCACCATAATATATCTTGTTATCTTTGAAATAGCAGCCCATGCTATCGGATACAGAAAAATCAAACAAAACAAGACAAAACCCAACAAAACAATGAAAATGATACACAACTCCAAAACAAGACAAGTGGTGATCAGCACAAGCCACCACCCTCAGAGGGAGATCCCCCATAGATGCTACACTGCATATTGCCATCCTCTGAATAGATGACCAGACCACCACCTGCAAAGTCAGTGAAACACTAAACACTAAAAGCATTAAATTATATTCTACTTCAATAGCCATCATCACAGCCTGTGTTTCTCTGGTTCATCCAGTACTGTGTATACTTTTGATGAAGTTTCTAATCTCCTGTATTTTTGTTTGGATCAATTTATTTGATTCCCTTTCTTGTCTATATTTGACATTCATGGTTTCTATCATTTTTCTGAGCTCCTCCATTTGTTTATCTATGTCTGCTTTAATATCTTTTATTTTGATAGTCATTTCTTTTTGTACCTTAGAGATTATTTCCTTATGGCCTCTTCCATTTGTTTTTTCACTTCTGCTGTTATCATTTCAGAGTTCCAATTGCTGGCTTCCAATTTCTCTTATGTCTTTGTGTTCTGGATATATCCTTTGTAGGCTGGCCCTTTGGGATTGCATTTCCCTTCTTCATCTTGTCATTTTTTTTGTTTTTCATTTTATTTTGTTTCCTATATTGATGCTTGTATATTTCTTATGTTAGATAGCCTTATAGATGATGTCAAGGCTTTCATAGGTGTCCATTCCTTGGGATATCTTCTAGATATATGTGGTTCTTGGTATTTATGTCTGTCCCTACAACCCACCTTCCCAATACGTTATGACTGAGGAATTGTTATCTGTTTGGTTTAAGTCCCATTCCTTTGGTGCTGGACAATAGTGATGCTTATTACCTCTTACAGTTGTAATGTTGTAACTCCTCTCACCAGCCATGCTGTCCCGGATTGAAGGAGAAAGAGAGGAATCCAACTCTCGATACTCTTAACAGCTGCACCATCTTGGGAGAATGGAGGAAGGGAAGAGTGCAAACTCAGAATCTGCTCACTAGCTGTGCTATTATCTTCTTACCAGTCACACCATCCCAGGACAATAGAGGAAGAAAGGAGCTTGAACTTACTCTTCTTGCTGATGCCACTGTCCCAGGGCAATGGAGAACGAAAGGAGAGTGAACTCATACTGCTCTCACTGTAACACCATCTGAAGTCTTTTACCCCATTCTTTAGGTTGTTTATTCACTCTAGTAGTCCATTCTTCTGCTGCATAGAAGTTTTTTTAATCTGATATAATCCCATCTGTTGATTCTTGCTGTTTTCTTTACAATTGAAATTCTGTACATAAAATCCTTTCCAACATCTCTGTGTTCAAGTGTTTTACCTATTTTCTTTTTCTGTAAGTTTAATATTTATGTTTTAGCGTTTAGATTTTTGATCCATTTTTATTTTAGTTTAGTATGTGGTGATAGATAAGGGTCCAGTATGAATCTTCTGCATATGTAACCAGTTTTCCCAGCACTATTTTTTGAATATCTTTCCTCCAACACATGGTTTTGGTCTCTTTGTTGAATATCAAATAAATGAATGTGTTTGGGGGAGGTTTCTGTACCCTCTATTCCATTTTATTGATCTACATATCTGTTTGTGTTCTAGCATCATGCTGCTTCTATCACTATTGCTTTGTAGTATAGTTTGAAGTGAAGTATTGCTATGTCTCCTGCTTTGATCTTGTTGCCCAAAATTGCTTTTGCCATTCTGGATATCTTCTGGTTCGATATAAATTTTAGGACTGTTTTTCTCTATATCTGTAAATGCTTTTTTTGGTAATTTTAATTGGGGCTGCAATGAATCTATGTAACAGTTTTAGAAATGTGGCCATTTTGACAGTATTTATTCTGCCTATCCAAGAACAGGGAACATGTGATTTTCTGGTGTCCTCTTCATTCTGCTTTTCCAAAGAACTATAGTTCTCTTCATAGAGGTCTTTTCACTTTCTTGGTTAGGTTAAGTACCAGTATTTGTTTTTTCTTGAAGCTATTGTGGATGATATAATTTTAATAATTTCTTTGTCATCCCAATCACTGATGATATATACAAATGTTAATGACTGTTGTGCTGATCTTGTAACATTACGTGGCTGAAGGTTGTTTTTAATTATAAGAGTTTTTGTTGAAGTTCTTTGGGTTTTGGATGTAGAGTATCATTTCATCTGCAAATAATAATAATTTGAGTTCTTCCTTTCATTGATGTATCCTTTTTATTTTTTTCTCTTGCCTCAGTGCTTTATCTAATGTTTCAAGTACTATGTTGAATAGAGGAAGTTATAGTGAATACCCTTGGTTTTTTTTCCTCATTTAGGGGAAATACTTTTAGTTTTTTTTTTTCCTGTATGGCATGATACTGGCTATTGCTCAGCCATATATAGCTCTTCTCATATTTATATATGTCCCTTCTATATCTGTTTTCTTCAGGAATTTTTTTTAATCATGATGGGGTATTGAATTTTATGGAAAGCCTTTTCTGTATCTATTTGATATGATCGGATGGCTTTTGACCTTGCTTCTGTTTATGTATTATATTTATTAAAGTGTGTCTGTTAAACAATCTTTGTAACTCTGAGTTGAAACTTGTTTCATTGTTATGTAAATTTTTGATAATACGCTGCATTCTATTTGCTAATATCTTGTTGAGGATTTTTGCACCTATATTCCTTAGGGATTTAGATTGTAATGTCCTTTTTCAAGTGTATCTTTATCTGGTTTCAAGATTTAGGGTGATATTGGCTTCCATAAATGAGTTTTGGAGTACTCTATCCCATTCAAATTATTTGAAGAGTTTGGAGAGTATTGGTGATATACTGTCCTTAAGTCTTGTAGTATTCAACAGTGAATCCATCAGATCCCAGGCTTTTATTAATTGGTAGATAATTTACTACTGTGTCAATTTCATTGCTTGTAATTGGGTTTTTAAGTATAATAATGTCTTCTTGGGTTAGTTTCTATAGTTCACGTGTCTAGGAATCTGTCCATTTCTTTAAAGATTGCTTATTTGTTGGGATATAAATCTTCAAAGTAGTTACTATCTTCTGAATTTCCATGAAGTCTGTTGTGATTTCACCTTTTTCATTTCCAATTACATTAATGTTAGTCTTTTCTTTCTCTTCTTAAGTCTAGCTTGGTACTTTTTAAATTTATTCTGTCAAAGATCTAACTCTGGTTTATGGATTTTTTTGTTTACTGCTTTTTCTCCTTAATTTCACTTCCACTTTCATCTTTATTATTTACTTGTTTAATTGCAGTTTGGGGCTGATTTGTCAATATTTCTCAGGTACTTTAAAATTCCTCATAAGATTATCTACATGAGCTTGTTCAGTTTTTCTAATATGAACATTGACTGGGATGAATTTTCCTCTTAAAAATTCATAGTGTCTCAGAGATTTTAATGAATCATACCATTATTATCTTTAACTTCCAGAATTTTTTGATTTCTCTTCATACTGATGGATAGGAGTATTTTAATTTTTCATAAAGTTTTGCCTTTTAAAAAATTTCCTCTTTTGAGGAAGTTAAATTACAATTATTTGCAGATGGAATGATATTTTACATAGAAGATCCCCAAAACTCCATTGAAAAACTCCTAGATATAATAAATAAATTCAGCAATGTAGCTGGATACAAAGTCAATACTCAAAAATCAATAGCATTCCTATACACTAACAACAACAATATTGAAAGAGAGGTAAGAGAAGCCAAACCCTTTACACTAGCATCCAAAAAAATGAAATACTTAAGAATTAACCTCATGAAACAAGTAAAAGAGCTACACAAGGAAAATTATAATACCCTGAAAAAGAAAATTGAAGAGGACCTCAGAAAATGGAAAGACATCCCCTGTTCATGGATAGGAAGAACAAACATTGTGAAAATGGCCATTCTCCCAAAATTGCTATACAGATTCAACACAATCCCAATCACAAAATCACTAACATACCTCATAGAACTAGAGAAATCACTCCTAAAATTCATCTGGAACCAGAAGAGACCTAGAATAGCAAAGGCAATTCTAAGCAGCAAAGGCAAAGCAGGAGGCATCACAATCCCTGATTTGAAATTATACTACAAAGCTACAGTAATAAAATCAACATGGTACTGGAATAAAAACAGACCTGAAGATCA
>PVJX010025703.1:0-26643 GCA_004027295.1 Dolichotis patagonum | reverse complement strand
CCCATAAATCACTAGTTGACAAACCACATACTGTCCTCCCAGAAATAGCTGTTCATGTTACAAAATTAAGGCATACAAAGTGAACACACAGTGAGGCTGCAAACAGTTACAAAAAAAACAGGATGGAATAAAGCCAATTGAGACAGTATAGTGAAATTGGCACAGAACATCACAGCAGGTCACCAGGACAACAGTAATACGCAACATTGTATGTCTCGTTGTCTTCACAATGGTTGTTCTTCTACTAGGTACAGCAAAATCAAAGAAATAGGCAACATTATAGAACACATCAACACAGAGTATTGAATAGAGCAACACCATTACTCAGGACAAAGCAAAACGGCAATAAAAATACCTGCCTTCAGAGATAGTAGAAGGAAACTCCCCCAACTTGCTGTACCAAATATGGTCACCTCCTAAGAGATATCCAGATCCCTGGATCCCAATTGTTAATGGGGGGGAGGGATGTGGTACCTTTGATTCTAATCCGGCACCCCGGTAGGCAGCAAGCAGGTTACTGGTTGGCTCGGCGCCCTAAGTTCCAACATGGCGCGGATCTCAGGAAACGCTCTTGCTTCTTGTTTCCCTGCCCTGGGGTGGCCAAGACTTGCCAGACCACAGTCATTTACCAGGGCGGCAGGCAGGTTACTCTATCATAAATATCTTAAAACTGCATAACCTTTGACCTAGAAATTTCATTTATTGAACACTCTCATGAAGAAGTAAGTATTCATCTAGGCAAATATTTATGTATTTACTATAATAGATAGTAAAATAGAACTATTAGTCTGTGAAGCTAGGTTGCCTGAATTCAAGTTCTGGTTTTCCTGCTTGTTGTTAGTTTGGCCTATACTTAACCTGTCTGTGTTTCTTAGTGTCTCTGTATGCAATGAGGAACAGTTATTCTCAGAGTTCTCATAAGGAGATAATAGTTGTTATGGCAGGGTTCAACACATTTCCCCAAAACTTAGTGGTATACAGTTAGGGTTTATTTCTCACACACATCCACAAGTCATCTGGAGCTCAGCTTTTCCAGGCTGAGCTTGGCTGTAGGATGTCACCTTGATTCATGAGTGCCAATTACTCTTTGAACATTAGTACATTACCAGAAGACAAATCTGATTTCACAGGTTTTTTTGTATCACATTTACTAACAAACACTGCCCAAAGCAAGTAACTTGATTAATCTGAAATCAGTGAGGCCGAGGGAAAATGTGAGCATTTGTGGAACAATTCAATTTCTCAGATATTTGGCTTTGCTGATCATGTGTAACTACTCAACTCTACTATAGTATCATGAAAGCAAGCTCAGATAACCTATCAACAAATGAGATAACTGTATTCCAATAAAATTGTACTTAACGAAACCAGGTGGCACACTGGATGTGATTCATAGGCCAAAGTTTTTCCAAACCCTCACAATTTATCACCAGCTTATAGAGTTTTTATGAGGATTAAGTAAATCAGTATATTGAACATACTTTTTTTTAACAGTTCCAGGAGGAGAGTAAAACTAATAAATATTAGTTCTAAGGGTGTTGTTTGTTATTATTATAACACAATAATTTCCAACAACAGAAGTAAAGTTAAATAATTTATATCACACCTTTTAAATCTGTTTAAAATTTCATAGTAAATTCAAATTGAAATCTATATTAAATTCATTTAAAATAAATCCACATTTTTTAAATATCAAGACTAAGGGCAAGAATATATTTACATTAAGTAAAAAGAGAAGTTATATTTCTCATATGACCCCAATTTTATTTTTCTTGAAAGAATGTTTGTGGCCAGGCATGGTGGTCCATCCCTGTAACCCCATCACTCAGAAGGCTGAGGCAGGAGGATGACCACAAGTTTGAGGCCTGCCTGGGCTACATAGTGAGTTTAAGATAACCTGGACTATCTTTAAAAAGGGGTGGGGGGAAGATGTCTGTGCACATGGATGGCAAGCCATCAGGAAGGAACTATATTAAGCTGGATCATTTATCTTCTTTTTTACTGTCATGCTTTATTTCCATTTTTTCTCCACTGGGGCATGTACTGTTTTCTGGTAATTTTGCCAAGGATGTAGCTTAGAGGCACATCCTGGCAAGCACGAGGCCCTGAGTTTCATTACTGGTACCAAAAAAAGAACTTCAGCATAAGTAGTTTAATCAAAAGTTCACTGAGGACTCTTCTAGCTTTGATGTAGTTATCATTTTAAGGATACTTATATTTTAGTTTGTTAACAATTTAAGGGTTTACCATTAGGGATGACTGAGAACAGACTAAATGGACACTTTGCAACTTTTTTTTTGTACATTAAAGAGTAGTTGTTCCATTCTAGAGCTCCCAGAAGTCTGTCTCAGGGTACCAACCAATGGGAATAGCATCCTCTCACTGACTCTTAGACCATATAAACAACAGCTCCTTTGGGACCCAGCAGTCCCTTCCAGATACAAAGGCAGCATGTAAAAAAGTGAATGACCTCCTCTAACCCTGCCCTGGCCACCGGCGTATTTAGACATACTTGAATATCTGCTCTTCTTGTGTAGCAAAAGATTAGATTTCAGTATTGCCATGGAGGTGGTCGTGGTGGCTCATGCCTGTAATCTCAGCACACGGGAGGCGGAGGCAGAAGGATCATTGTGAGTTTGTTCGAGACCAGCCTGGACTACAAAGTGAGCTCAAGGCCAGTCTGAACTATATATAGTGAGACCGTGTCTCAAAAAGACAAAAAAAAAATTGCCATGGATCTAGAATTCACATAAAAACAGGAAAAAGAGCTTCCCACGACTTCCTTTATAAGTCTCACAAAATATTGACAATTAAAGTTAACATATTGTTAAAAATCCTTTGTAATCAAGTTTATCTACATTGTAATCAGTTAGCCTGTGGATGGTCCAACAGTCTAATCTCTCTGGAAATTGTTGTATAAATTAGTTTATAAAACCTTAGAAGTCACTATTCCAAGTAAATTTTGGCCTAGCATGTGCTTCAGAATGTGAAATGTAAAAAAAGAACACATTTTAACCTTTAAATTTAGGTAAAGCAAAACTAACTTTATTTTTAGTTATTGAATTTAATTACCAATCAGGATTCTTTTTGAGGATTTGAACATAGCAATTGTGTTTCAGTATAAGTTCTAGATTCAGCATGGTACCAGAGCTTCCTGACAGGGAAAAATACACACTTGATTTGTCCACTCTGAATGCTAGACTCTTAACTGAAATAATAAGATAACATCATTCATATTATAGCCATGTCTCAGGAGTTCTTTAATTTGGGACTTTTTATACATAAGCAAAAGAGCTGCTGATAGTTACTGAGCCCATGATATGGGATGAGAACTATATTTAGTCAATTTAACTATAAATATATACAACTACAAAGACTGTTGATGGTTACCACCTACTGGCAACTTCCATTTCTTACCCACAGAGGTAGAAAGAAGAACCCTGTGGTGAATTAATGAATGGTCAACTTGTAACACCCAGCCGAACTGAATCGGTGTGTATTGGGTGTGGAAGGCCCAACTGAGGATTGTTGCCAAAAGCATAAAAGGAGAACTGGAAGGGAAGATGGTGCACTGTTAATTCTCCTGGAGAAGCTTGTCGAACTGGTTTTCCTAATATGAGCTCAGCTGTTCTCATCTTGGAGGAGCTTGGAGCCTCATTGTCACTGAGGATAGCTGTGCTTCTCTTTGGGGGAGCTCTGGTCCTTAGCCTTGAGCATCACTTCCTGGCTCCAGTGCAGATCCCTTGGCCTGCTGGCATAGATCCTTTATCTCACTGGTAGAGACTTTCTAGCTTCTACCACTGGTCTTTGGGCCTTCCTAGTGCAGATCCTTAATACAGATTTGCATGAGACATTTGTTGTAGGTTCTAGGCCTCCAGCTGAACTTGCGCAGGACATTGTCTTGGGATCCAGTTCCTTAACTGGATTCTTTGGATCTCTAGTGTGTAGACAGAGCTCCCTCACTCTTTTGCATTTCACTCTTAGGGTGAATATTACAAAATAATCCTATAAATTATATGTTCTGTATTAAATTCTTTCCTTTCTGAACCCTGACTACAGCAAGCGCTTGATCAGAATGGCCAAAATTGTCTCTTTTTTGGCTGGAAAGTGCATACTGCTGTTCTCATCATTACTAGACTGGTCTCCAAAGCTGGCTTCTTTGTGAACCACACATCTTGATAGCCGTGCCCTCTCCTACATTTGTTCTGGAATGGCCCTGGGTAACCAAAACAAGAAACAGTAGAAATATTGAAGTTTCCACCTTGCTGTCATGGAACACAAGCTTTATAGAAAATCAGCTGTCAGTGCTTGCTTCAGCAGCACATAGTCTAGAAAGCTGTCTGTTAAGCCCAACCACCTTGAGACTGCCATGCTCTCAAGAAATCCATCCATCCATGTAAAGCTGTTCCAGCCATACCAGCCAAGGGGCGCCAGCATATGGACAAGAAAGCCACCTGCACATCCAACCTAGCCAGTCCTTCATTGCACTTCAGTGCAGTCACAAGTGCATGAAAAACCTAGTATCCCTCAAAACCACAAGTGCTAATAGTTTTAAGACTTTAGGTCTGGGAATAGTTACTATACAGCAATAGAAAATCAGAATCCTTAACTTTCTTCTACCTTTTTCTGCACTGTGATGTTGAAAGCCCTATGACTGAGTTATTTTCATCTGTATTGCAAATACTAGCATTGTTTTATGTAGATCGCTAATGCAGCTGCATATTACCCCCACCCAACAGGCTCTGTAAGGTGCTGGCTGTCTCTTGTTCATTAAAAGCCTTCTGTATATCTTCTTTTCCAATACTGGGGATAGCTTTGATCTATTTTGTTGGCCTTACCACTCTTTAAAATAGGTCTTGCTTCTCAGATGAAGAAATATGAACAGCAAATAAGTGTGTGAAAAAATGTTCAACATCATTCGAGAGATGCAAATTAAAACAACACTTAGATTCATCTCACCTCAGAAGGAATGGCTGTTACCAAGAAATCAAGCAACAAATGCTGGAGAGGCTGTGGGGAAAAAGGAAACCTTCTCCACTGTTGCGGGGAATGCAGACTGGTGCAACCACACTGTGGAAATTAGTGTAGACATTCCTCAAAAAACTAGGACTAGAGTTCCTATTCAACCCAGCTATTCCCCTTCTGGGTATCTTCCCAAAAGAACTAAAAACCGTACCACAGCAATACCTGTGCACCCATGTTTATAGCAGCACACTTTCCAATAGCCAGATCTTGGAAACAAGCTAAATGCCGGTCAACTGAGGAATGGATAGAAAAGATGTGGCATTTTTATACAATAGAGTACTTACTACTCAACCATAAAGAAGGATAAAAGAGACTGTATACAACTTGAGACCATACTCATCAGTGAAATAAATCAGACACCTGTGTGAACATCGTATTGTTTCATTAGTGTGAGAAGCTGAAAGTAACAATATGTGTATATGTATATTTATATAAAGATAGTTAAGATAGTTATACTACTGATTTCTCTGAGTTGATTGAAGAGAAAGATTTGTGCTGGTATTCGGACAATTGAATGCAGAGGTTTGTGCTCTGGGTGAATGATTTGGGGCTGGTAGTGTGCAATCTATGTACCATCATTGCCCCCTGATTGATGTGTTTTGAAATTTATTTTAGTTTTTTCTTTTTTTTCTTTTTCTCCTTGAAATAAAGTGGATTTGGAAAACAAAATTTAAAATACAAAGAAAGAAAAAGAAAAATGTCAGAAGTTTTCAAGGTCATAATAGTGACAGATACATGTTTTCCAAAATTCTAGTAAGACTTAAAAAAATAGGTCTGGGCTGGGGATATAGCTCAGCAACACAAGCACATGCCTGGCAAGCACAAGGTCATGAGTTCAGTCCCTGGTACATCAAAAAAAAAGTCTGTGTTCTCTAAAGCACCAGGAAAGAAAGAATTTCAAAGTCTTAAACACTTTGGTGTTTGTTTGAGCACTGGAAATTGAACTCAGGGCTTGTGTGTGGTGGGCAAGCACTATACCACTGACATCCTCAGCCCTTTTAACTTTGTTTTGAGGCAAGATCTCACTAAATTGCCTAGGCTGGCATCAACTTATAGTCCTCCAGCCTTAGCTTCCTAAGTAGTTGAGATTACAAATCTGCGGTTCTATGCCTGGCTGAAGCTTCAACCTTGTTGGGAGAAGTCACTTTTTTATTGACTACTTTATTGGCTGCTCAACTAAAATCTCACCCATCCCAGGACAGTTCTGACACTTCTTGTGTAATACATTTGGATTTCGTCCTGGCACAATTTAGAGCCATAGCTGTGTAATAATCCCAAACCTAACATCACATCAGCATGTGGTTGAAATATATGTTCTCATGGTCTCCCCCAAGCCATCTAAATCTGTAATTTCCAGGAACTGTATGGAATATGAGTTATATGGAGTATCTCCAGAGTGCAGCTCCACATTATGTGCTCCCTTTTTCTTGAAAACTTCAAAAGCATGCATTTTAAATTGACATATTATGTATAAATTTTAAAAATCATTTACTGCCAGGCATGGTAGCACACACCTGTAATCCCAGCACTCAGGAAGCTAAGGCAGGAAGATCACCCCAAGTTTGATGCCAACCTGTGCTACATAATGATATCATGGCTTAAAGAAAAACCAGTAGAGCACTGTGTAGCAAGAAAATGAACAGGTTGGCTTTATGTATTAGCATGGATCAATCACAATATAGTGCTGAGAAGATGCAAATCAAAACAGAATACATATTATGTGTGCATCTATTTATGTAAATTTCAAGAGCAGTCAACATCCAACTCCATATTTTATGGATACACTATGAGTGGCTAAACTACTGAGAGAAGCACAACCATGATTACTAAAGCAGTCAGATAGAAATTAATTATCTCTTTATTGGAGAAGGGCATATGGAGAGAAGTAAAGGTACTACAATATTCCATTTAGTCTCAAGTGGTAGTTATATGTCTACTTAAAATTAGCATTTAAACTATATTTACATACTTTAATTCTATATATTTCACAGTAAAATTTCTAAAGCACTCAATAGACTTTCAGATTCTAGGGATATATTTTTAAATACATTAAGATAGATACAGTTCTGATTAGAAAAGTGATATATATTAATTTTACAAAATTTATATAATAGAAAAAAAAATTTATAGTCCTACCACTCTTGACTCTGAGAAAACCACCCTTGACATTTTTTTTTATTTCTTTTAAGTTTCTAAAGTTTGTTAGTCACTTTCTTCTCTTCTTAAAAAGCAAAATTGAGCCAGACATGGTGACACGTGCCTGTAATCCAAGCACTCTGAGCAGCTGAGGCAGGAGGATGGCAGGTTCAAGCCTAACTTGCTGGGAAACAGCAATTTACCAAGACTCTGTCTCAAAATAAAAATAAAAAAAGGCTGGGGATGTAGCTCTGTATAAAGGCTTTCAGTTCAATCCCCAGTATAGGGGAAGGGGGTAATGGGGAGGCAAAATTGGGAACGTAATAGTTTTTTTTTTTTTAATGCAACCCAGATTGACCTCCAATTTACTGCTCTCCTGCCTCAGCTTCCTAGGCATCAAGGATTACAGGCCTGCACCACAACACCTGGCCTTATCACACATGCTGTTTTGAGCACAAATTCTTTTCACTTAATATATCATGAGCACTTTCCCACACTTTGACACTTCTTTGAAATAATATTTTACTCATGAGTCTACAGACAGGCTTGGTTTTCACCCCATGCAATTAATTCCCCAGGTGTTCTTGCATTTTTTTTTTATGCTGTCAGCCTCTAAGAGTAATATGGACTAACATTCAGAGAAAAAGTGAGAATTATATGCTCCTTGGATCTTTGTTCAAATTTTATTTCAGGAACTCACATAAAATCAAAACAGAGAATATGTTCATACAAATGGAATCTTTTGGAATTTAGAATTGGTAGACACTAAGATTCTTTCTATAAATGTAAAAATCCCTCTCTTAGATTAAGAATGCCTACTAACAATATATTTTAACAAGGAATTCTCATTGGAAGTTTTGTCATAAATGTAATTTTTCATGCTCAAAAAAATATTGGGAGTGAATTTTTTAAAGACTTTCCTCTATTTTAAAGTTTTTGTTTGTTTGTTTTGAGACAGGCTATGCAGTTCAGTCTAGCCTTGAACTCATTATGTAGCCCAGGCTGGCCTCAGACTCACAGTGATCTTCCTGCTTCAGCCTCTTCTTTTTTTTTTTAATTTTATTTTAAAAGGGAGTAAAATTAAACACAACAAAACAGAACAGAACGGGACATAAGAAAGCATAAATTTCAAAGCTAGACAACCAGAGATCTTCACTATCTGTCATATTGTTTCTTGTTTTCTTCCCAATGGTTGTCCTTATCTTTGCATATGAGCTCCCCATGTACGTTATTTGAGCTCCCCAAATAACGTAACCAATCTTTTCACAAGGTGTGTAGTTCACTCGCTCCCACTTGCTAAGCAGGGGGGAAGAAGAGGGGGGACACTGGGCAGGGGACAGGAAGACATGAGATGTCTGATTCTCAGCCCACACGACGACAGGATCACAGCCGCCGCCCCCCCCCAGAGAGGGGAGGAGCTCCTTGTTTTCCTGGCACCCCGAGTCAATGAATCAACCGCTTGGTGCAGGTCCCAACGCACCAGGGTCTCTCTCCTTCGGGCTGCCAAAAGTCTGCCACACTCTCAGCCACTCCCCAGAGAGGGGAGGAGCTCCTTATTCTCCCAGCACCCTGAGTCAACCGCATGGTGCAGGTCCTAATGTGCCAGGGTCTGTCTCTTTCAGGCTGCCGAAAGTCTGCCACACTCTCAGCTGCCCCCCAGAGAGGGGAGGAGTTCCTTGTTCTCCCGGCACCCCAAATCAACTGCACGGTGCAGGTCCTGACACGCCAGGGTGTCTCTCCTGCAGGCCCCCTAAAGTCCGCCATACTCACCTGCTATTTCTTTCTGATGAATTGACCATTCCATTTCCAAAGTTCTGAAATGGTCAACAGACCACAGAAAGAATTCTCTTCAGGCTCCTGTTTGAAACCAGCAGCTACAGCAATCTGCTGGCCTTGCTTCAGGGCCATGCTTCAGCCTCTTGAGTGCTGGGATCACGAGTATCAACCACTTGTGGCCCATTATTTTAACTTAATAAAACAATGTTTTTCTTATTTGGGGTGATGTGAGAATCTTTAAGTTGTTTTTGACTGTATATCATAGCTCTTTTTTGATATTTGTGAAAATTATCATTAGACCAGTTTAAATGTAATATATTTAGAGTTTCTTAGTAGTTGGTGTTTCAGGAGTTTTTGACTGGCAATGAGGGCTCTTAAAGTAAGGGTACCAAGATATGTTCCAAATAGAGTTGACTTGCAGTGATTATGGTATACAGAAAATATTCGGCCTATTAAATGGTTTCCTCCTATTTTTTTACAGCTAGCAAGTTTTTCATAAGTGTTATTACCATAAATGTAAATATTTAAGCAAAATATTTATGGACAAAAGTAAAGATATGATAAATATTTTCTTCCTCAGTTCTCCAAATTAAGAACAGTTACGTAGGTAGTATTTAGGGGTAAATGGAATTTTATGTTTTAAGTATTTATTGAAGATGTTGAGTATAAGACACAGATAAGAGAAATAGTTTTAAATGAAATTTGGGAGTATTATATCTTTCTAACTATTTTCAAAGCTTAATGTAAATTATACAAACAAAATAAAAGATTTTTAGCTTTGTTCTGAAGTAAGTTATCACAGTGAGTTGAGACAATATTTAAAAAGAAGAAAGGTAGGCATAGTTGATCATATCTGCAATCCTAGCATTCAGGAGGCTGAGGCAGAGAATTGTTTAGGCTCAGCCTGGGTTAAATAGCATAAATCTGTTTTGTTTTTTAAAGTGGAATTGATGAAAGTGGGACTTCATTTCATTATATGCATGTTTTCCATCTCCAGTGATTTTTATTTATAATAAAAGATTTATAATAATTTAGTCATAAAAAACTATGTAGTTCTGTTATTTCTGTATGGATGCTAAACTGTTTTTTACATTATAGTTTGTTCATTTCAGGCTGGTTTAAAGTATAATGGTAGTGTCTTACAAATTTGATTATTTCAACCCCATAATTTTTATTTTTATTTTATGGTGTGACAATAATACAGAGTTTCTTAAACAGAGCCATTGACTGTCTGGACTTGGTTATGCTTTGCTGCTAGGGGCTGTTTCACAGCATCTCTGGCCTCTACCCACAAGATTCTGGTAGTAATCCCTAGTCATGAAACCAAAAATGTCTCCCTAGGGAGCAAAATTGACTGCTGTTGAGAATCACTGCCCTGGCGTATTTACTGAAATTGTGATCCTGCTTTTCAAGAGCATAATTTGGAATAAAGTAGTATACTATTAGTAGCTAAGCACAAAATCAGCAAAATAAAAAGGCTGCTAGGCAGTAATTTTGGATCGTTCAGCGTAACAAAAATGTCAGACTATATTTCTTAATGAGAGACTAGATTGTCTAGGTAATTGGTATAGAACACACCACTAGATACATTTTAGTGAATGCTACATAGGAGAAACAAAATTAGTTAATAATTATAAATGGCTGTTTCTTTCTTTCTTTAGTCATTATTTTAAAATGTAAGGATCTGTAGATATTAAAAAAACAAGTCAGTGTCCTTATACTATTTTGTGTTATCCCCCAAAGCACAGCAATTTTCCATGGCGTTCTGGAATAATGTGTTCTGTGTTTGTCATTATGTCTACAACAGGTGATTCTCAGCACCTTGCTGGGAACATCATTAATCTAACTTCCTTTACACAATTTTTGGCTTTCTGTGTCATGACCAATACTCATCAGGCAAGTCAGCTCACAAGGTGTTCGTCAGTTTAAATGTATGCTAGAGGAAATGTAAAAATGTACCTCATTCAGAGACAGAGAAAACCAAAATATTTAAATATCACTACAGATCCATAATCGCACCTAAAAATTAAAATAATCTCTTAATATCATTAAGCATTCTGTTATTCTTCAAATTTTCAGTTGTCTCACAAATGTCCTGTTTTACCATTTTTCATTTGAATCAGGACTCCAAAAAAATTCACAGCTTATGATTATTTGACATTTCTTAAATGTTTTCTAAATTCTTAGGTTTCCTCTCTTTTTTCCAGTTGTATTTTGTTGAAGAAACTGAGTTACTTGTATTCCAGTTTCCCACTGCCTAGACTTTGCATCATAGTGTCATTTACTTAAGTGTCACTTATGTCTGTCTCCAGAATTTCCTGGAAGCTGGGACTTGCAGCTAGAGGCTTGATCAGATTCAGATTTGGTTTTCTTTTTGGCAAGTCCTTAGAGAAAACAATAGCCAATGACAGCATTGTTTTTATATGGGTGTTTTGTTTTGGAAGGGGCCTGGGATTTAGCTCAGCAGTATAAGCACCTGCGTTGGAAGCATGAGATCGTGAGTTCTACCCCCATACCAAAAAAAAAAAAAAAAAAAAAAAAAGGATAAGTACTTGTTTTGTTTTGGAACTGGGAATCAACCTGAGGACCTTGTGCTTGCCAGGCAGGCACCCTGCCGCTGAGCTATATGCGTGGCCCAGCATTGTTGACCTCCCAGTTAGTGACTTGCAAATTGACTCAGCTAACATTTGTTGAATATTTACCATGTGCCCAACAATGTGCTTGTGTTCTCCCATCTAAATACCAACTAGCCCTGCTTAGCTTCTGAGATCAGATGAGATCAAGTGCATTCAGGGTGGTATGGCTGTAGATGGTGCTTGTGTTCTATAGTTATTTTGTCACTTAATCTAAACCTATATAATACTGATACAAACCAGTTTCTATGTGAGGACTAGACCTGTTAGAGCCAAATAATCTTAAATGTCTTTCAAACAAACCCCTTAGGATATATACTATCCCATTGTCACTTGATTTAATGTGTTTATCTGAATTTTCCTTTTATTTGATGCATTTAAAGCTACCCAAAAATGTTTTGCATTGAACACCATTTACATTTTTAATAAAGCTCAAAGACCTGGCATGTAACTATGAACTCGTTGTACTCAAGCTTTTGGGATTCACCATCTGTTAACCTCACAAAACAGATATCTAAACCCCAAATAGGGCCAGAAGAATTTGGTATTTCCTGACTCTCTTTTTCCTTTCTATTCATTGTTTTTCTGCAGGTGCACTTATGGCTCTTTCATCTCTCTGCTTTCTTTGCCTACTCACAGTGCTCACAGTATCTTACTGTTTCCCAGTGTGAGAAACTGGCTCGTGATTGTAAAAGCAAAAGTAGCTTTTCATTGTTTGTTTATGCATCTTTAATTTATTCTGCTCAATTCTCTCCATAGTTCTCAGTACTACTGTTCATAAAACCAGACCATTGGCTCTCCAGATCCAAAAAATGAATGTCAAATTATGTTGAACTGTCACTTCTGAAGATTAAACTGTTTGATATCAGCTGATGACTAAGTTTCAATTAGGTATCAGAGCACTAGAGGCAAAACAATACAAAGAGGATCTTATTGTGTGGCTTTGCAAGTTGACATGCAAGGAATAATTTATTTATTTTTTTCCATCCTGGGGACCAAAGCCAGGGGTGCGCTTATCACTCAACCACATCCTCAGCCCTTTTTATTTTATTTTATTTTTTGTGGTGCTGGGGACTCACACTCAGTCCCTTGTGCATGCAATGCAAGAACTCTACCACTGAGCCACATTCCCTAGCTTTTTATTTTAGTTTTTATTTTGAACCACCAAGTGGTTAAGTTGCCCTGGCTAGGCTTGAATTTGCATTTCTCCCACCTCACCCTCCCAAACTGGAATTACAGGCATGGACCAATATGCCGAACTGAGTATTGTGATTTATTTTTAATAGATCTTAATTCTTCTTCTCCAATCATTTGGTTGGCTGAATAGAGGGAACCTAAAGCTCTGGTGCATACAATAGACAAATAGGAATGACTGTGGAGTTTGATTTCTTATTCTAGTTTTCACCATGAGAAAGTAGACAAATAACCAGATTCTTTGTTTCTGTGTCTTTTTTTTTTTTTTTTTTGGACTGGAAATTGAACTCAGGACCTTGCTCTTGCCAGGCAGGTGCTTGTGACTCTGAGCTATATCCCTGGCCCTGTTCTTATGTCTTTAAAAAAAATTTTACATGGTTATTCATAAAGATCTTTAAAATTCTTATCTGAGTCTTTTGTAAGCTCCTAGTAAATAGATTGTATCTCTCTTTACCTGATATTACACTGTAGTATGGTACATGAGCTTGTACTTAATAAGTAGCTTTTGGTGATGGTGGCATTTGAAAGGTTATACATCTTGAAGGATATTTTGTTCCTTTTTTTTCCTTGGCAGGACCAAGGAACTTCCTTTTCTAAGACCAGTGCTGTTTGGTCTTGGTGAAAGTGCACTTTGTTCTAAAATTGCCATATGAAAGCCTAGTATAAACTGTGTTATTCTAAGAAAGGGGAACTCACAGTCTAGGACAGTGAATGCTGACTTGGTGCTGAATGAATGATTGTTATGTGCTCTTTTACTCCCAGGCTCGCTTCTCGTATGTTCGGATGAAATACCTTTTTTTTTCCTGGTTGGTGGTCTTTGTTGGAAGCTGGATTATATATGTGCAGTATTCTACCTATACAGAACTATGCAGAGGAAAAGACTGTAAGAAAATAATAGTAAGTATTTTTAATTTTCTAGTTTCCTGAAAAGCCTCTTTTTAACACACTATATTTAATACCTATTTACTAACAACTATTTTCAAAAATAAAAGTTAATTTTATATGAACGTTGTGCTGAACATGTTGGCTTTTTGATGACTAAGTTAAGGGTACTCCTCATCTTGAAATATCCAATATGCAAAAATATAAATACTATATACTACAAATAAGTTAGTATGAGAGCATCCTCATTGCATAGAGATTCTGGTTTTCAGATATATTTGAACTTCAGTTTATTCTAATCAGATGAGTTTTTAACATTTAGAATATAAGTGTTACTGATAAGCAAGCTTTCTGGAGCATGTCTTTTTAACAAGTAGAGTCATTCTCAAACAATAAATTTTATATTAAAAGCATATATTTACTATTCATTTTCTCTCCTATATATTTAGTATATGTCAGGAAAATCATGCTGTTCAAGTCAAAGATTTTTAGCAGTAAGTGTTGGTTCCATGGCACTTACATTAAATGTGTTAGGATTTCTAGTAAATTTAAATTCCTTGTTTTCTATTAGCAGCTTCTAATATAAATATTTTTAAAATTCTGAGAGAAAGTATTTTATTTATTTATTTAGAATATATTTATTTTGTTTTGTTTTGTGGTATTGAGGTTTAAGCCCAGGACCTGGCATGCTAAGCTCTCCCTCTGAGGTACACCCCCAGTCCATAGAATTATATGTGTATATGTATGTTTTAGTTTGTTTGTTTGTTTGTTTTGGTTCTAGGGGTTAAATCCAGGGCCTCATGCATGCAGGCAAGCAGTCTACGACTGGGCTACATCTCTAGCCCTTTATTTTTTATTTTTGAGATAGAGTCTTGCTAAGTTGCCTAGGCTGGCCTCAAACTTGTGATCCTCTTGCCTCACCCTCCTGACTAGCTGAGATTACAGGTGTGTGACATGGTACCTGACTTAGAATTATACCTTTAATAATAATGATTTTGAGATTCTAGTGATTATAGATTATTAAAGATTCTGTTATGTATTGAATATGACTTTACCCATGCTACTTAGGCAGGTATGTATATATAGCAAAGGAAGAAGAACTCTTGAGTTTATAGAATTTATAGTTGTGCAGGGAGAAAAATGAGTAATCACAGTAAGAGAAATATTGCGATAGGAAGTATTTCAGGGACATACATGAAAACCTGAGATTTTCCAGAGTTCTAAGACATAAAAACCAGTTCAACACTAGATGTTCCATCAGTCAGGATTAAAAACAAGAACAAAATATTATTCAGGAGTATGATAGTTTCTTAGATGGGGAAGGTAAGAATCACTAAGAAGCAGGAATGAATTAGTAAAAAAAGGGTCCCAAATCAAGATTTCAAGATACCAGTAATATGTCTATGTCCATTGGCCATTCCAGATTCTTCAGAAATTTTAAGGTAGGAGAAACCTTTGGGGCCAGTTGATGTACAAGGTTCTTTACATGTTCATTTAATACCTATAATAATACTATGAAACATCCCCTAGCCCATTTTATAAATGCAAGAAATATGACCCAGAAAAAGAAACGATGGAGTCAGAATTTGGCCCAATTCTGTCTCTTTGTAAAGTTCATATTCTTTCTGCTACCCTATATCAGAAGAAACTAACAGAGGAAGTTACAATCCAATAAAGCTAATAAAAAAAGCTGCAAATCTCATCTGTTCACCTTCAGTGAAGAAGAAGAAAGGAGCAGGAGTTATATAATCAATTACAATAACATACAGTTTAACAAAACTATTTTAAATGTTTATTCCCTTCCAAAAGAATGCTTTCCCAGCATGTACAGGGCCATGGATTGGAACCCCAATACTGAAAAGAAAATCCATGAATAGAATAATTTCCTGGTCAGATATATGTGGAAACATAGAGTTAGACAAAAAAATAAACAGCTGACTTTCCTGGAGACTTCTCAGTGTCTTTAATGTGGTTATGTGTATTACACATCTTTAAGACAAACCAAATATATTTGAATGAAAAAAACATATCCTCACCATCTCCCTTTCCAGGAAGACCTGTTAGCCTCATCTGGTGATTTTAGAAATACTATTCTAGGAGATTAAGCCAAAATTAAATGGCTTTAATTGTAAGTATCTTGTATTGATATAATATAAAATGTAAGGCACATACTGGTACATATTCTGTCATAAGTGAATTATAGTTGAAGTCCCTCATTTTTCACTTTAATTTAATTTCCTTTTAATTTAATTTATAAGAAATAGAAACAGAACCTAATTGAATGTAATTTGATACTTGTCTTAATAAAACTTGAAAATAATGAAATAGCTTTCTAAGTCTAAAATACATCATTTTTCTAAGGCTGGCTTTAGAAACAGTTGCAGTTAGTTTGCATTTGGAACTGTGTTTTGTAAACCTACCATAACCGGTAGCATTAAGGACAGTAAAATAAGATATGCTATGCATAGGAACTGTGGGATTAGAACTAACCAGAAAAAAAATATATTTTAAAAGTGTATTTAAAGCTTCAAAGACCTAACATGATAGTGAAGAATAACTTGATCAAGATTTGGAAGATGATGAGATTTGAGGACAATATGTTTAGTTTTAACAGTGAGCTTAGTTTGTATAGCTGCTTTTTCTTAGAGATGTATGCCCTGAAATACAGTTTTAAGGCGGTAGGGAACTAAAAATCTATTCTTAGTCCAAGCAGAAGTGGGAAACCTGGTATATTAGTCTCTTGAGCTGAGACGCTAAAGGGCTAACCCAAAAGTAAATGTGAGCTAACGAATTTCAGAATGGTAAGCTGAATTTCTTAACCTCCTTTGCCCTGTGTAAGTAAACGTGTTGATTCTGAACAGGGCAAAAGGGTCAGAGAAGGCCAGCTGTGGTGGTGCATACCTCTAGTCCCAGCACTTAAGAGCATGAGGCAGGAAGATCATCATGAGTTCAAGGCTAGCCTGGACTACCTAGTGAGTTCAATGCCAGCCTGAGGTACATAGCAAGAGCCTGTCTCAGAAAAACAAAACAAAACAAAGCAAAACAAAACAAAACAAAACGGTGTGTGTGGGGTGTCTGAGAAGCCGAACTATAATCATGCACCACATAATGACTTTTCAGTCAACAACAGAACACCTATATGATAATATATGCCATAAAGCCTCTATGTTTAGCAGGTTATATCGTCTAACTTTGTGTAAGTACATTCTACGATGTTAGCACAATGAGGAAACCACCTAACCATGTATTTCTGAGAAATATCCCAGTTAAGTAACACTTAACTATATACTGCCACAGAGCTGTTGCTGGGGGCAAGAAACTGAACAGAGCCTTTGTTAGAAAACTAGGGCTACCTCATGTATCCCACCAGGGTATCTGCCAATTTCTGGGGACCAGGAGAATGGAAGGATAAAATTTCATTGAAAGGCAGAGTAGCTGGAAATACAACTCAGTAGTAGAGCACTTGCCTGGCATGTGCAACCCAGGGTTCAATTCCCAGCTGCTGGGGAAAAGAAAACGAAACGAAACGAAAAGAAAAGAAAAGAAAAGAAAAGGGAAAGGGAAAGCAGACATTTTGCATTCAGTGGTTTTATAAGATACAGATTAAAGTTATATGTAATGATTTTCAGTTAAAAGCCCAGAGGGATATGCCCTTGGAATGAGGATAAGCCAAAATAGCTTGAGCTTTACCAGAGCCACAACCTAGCTTCAATTCCGCACAGCTCATAAGTGGGTTAAGATGATCCGCTACCATTACATCTGCCTTGTAGAGGGAAGGGAAACTCTGGAGCCATTGCATGAAAGAAAAAAATTACAAGGATTGCTAAAGAAAACAAGATTACATGATCAAAAACCTAGAGATTAACATAGACACTAAAAGTAGGTCAATAAATGATTTGGATAATAGAGTCATTAAAAAAAAAACTCCCATGTTCACCTAAATGGAAAAACTTATAGAGGAAATAAATAAAACAATGGATAATTTCTTTTTTTTTATAATTTTATTTAAAGAGGAAAAAACAAAACAAAATAAAACAGAATAAAGGGTAGCAACCATACAAGGTATTACAAGGAAAAAAGGAAAAGTACAACAATAAAACCTAAGAAATTATTACTTGACTAATTACATACTGACTTCTTGGAAATAGTTGTTTAAATTACAAAGTTAAAGCATGTAAAGTAGACATTCAAACAGTGAGACTGTTAACAGTTCTGCTCCACGATCTGACAAAAACAACAATATGGTCAACAATGGATAATTTCAACAGAGAATTATAATGTATAAAAAAATTAGAAAGCTGTTTGGAAATTCCTCAAAATGTGTGGGGATTTGTTGTTGTTGTTGTTGTTGTTGTTGTTTTAATCTTTTTGAGACAAAGTTCAGGCTATGCAGTTCAGGCTGGCCTTGAACTTACTATGTATCCCAGACTGGCCTCAAACTCATGGTGATCCTCCTGCCTCAGCCTCCCAAGTGCTAGTGTTACAGGCATACACCACCACATGCAATTTAAAATGTAAAGCATAGAATAACTATGATATCCAGAAGTTCTTCCTCTAGATATGTACTAAAAAAATTTAAAGCTGAAACGCAAACACATACTTAGAAACCAGTGTTCATAGTATTCTTAATAGACAGAAGGCAGAAACAGCCCCATTTTCTGTTAGCAAATGACTGGATGAATAAAATGTGGTACAAGTTCAGCACCCCAATCCAAAATCCAAAATACTTGGGAGCCCAACTACTCCAAAATCCAAAATTTCTTGTGTACTGACACAGTATTCAAAAAGTTTCAGATTTTATAGTGTTTCTAATTTCAGACTTTTCAGCTATAGATCTTTAACTTATAAAGTCTGTGTGAATGTCCCCAAATATGAAAAACTCTGAGTTCAAATACTTCTGATTTCAATGATTTCAGATAAGGAATACTCAACTTGTATATACCTACAACGAATATGAATATGAATATAGCCTTTAAAAAAAATGAAATTCTGATATATGCTATACCACGGATAAGCAGTTGTAAAAATTATGCTCTGTGAAATAAGCCACACACAAAAGGACAAGTATTATATAATTGCATTTATATGATGTACTTAGAATAACAATTAGATATAGCCTGCCATGGCAGTGCACACCTGTAATCCCAGCTGAAGCAGGAGGATCGCTGCGAGCTCTAGCCGCCCTGGACTACAAAGTGAATTCAAGCCAGCATAGCAAAACCCTGTCTCAAAAAGAAAAAAATTTTTTTAATTTACTTTTTTTTTCTTATTTTGAAGGTAGTAAAATACAACAAAAGAAGATAGAAGTTCAAAGCCAATTGAAACAATGCAGTGAAATTGGTATAGAACACAGAAACTTCAGGGCATGATACTGGGATGACAGTAATAGGTTCCATAGTATATCTTGTTATTTTCACAATAGATGTCCATTCAATCAGGTATAGCAAAACCAAACCAAAAACAGAACATAATAAAACCTATCAAAACAGAATATTGAATAGAGCAAGACAATTGATCATAACAAAGCAAAACAATGAAAACAATGTTTGCCTTCAAAGAGAAGATCGAAGGAAATCCACCATATTTGCTGTATTGCATACTGTCATCCTCCCAAGAGATGCTCAGACCTCTGGCACCAGGTCAGCATAATAAACCCAACAACACTAGCATTTAGTTGCTTTGTGTACCTTAGTTGCTATCAACTCCAGTTGACCTTGAAACCATCCAGTTGCTAAGCGGGGTGGTGTGGTAGACTCACAGGAGACACTGACTTATTCTCTCCCTGGCACTCCTGCAGCTCACACTGCTTACCCGGAAGGCTGGCTCGTTGCTTTCTTGGTTGGTCCCCCAAGTTCCAGCATGGCTGATTCTTGGGAAACTCAGTGTCCTTAGAGAGACATTGGCCCAGGATTTCTGCACCCCACACAGGAAAGAATGTTGTAGTGTTCCTTCCAGAACTCTGTAAGTGTTAAATCTGTATCAGAGACCATCTGAAAGCACTTCAGGAGCAGTTCCTTGGTGTATAGCTTCTTAAAGTTAGCTATAACCTGCTGGTTGATAGCTTATAGTAGGAGAGTTGTATTAAGTGAGAGGAACTCAACTGAGAGCCATGCGAATTCTTCAGCCAATTCTTCTAAATCTTGTGGGTGAGCTGTAGCATTGTCCATGATGAGAGGAGCCCTTGAGTGATAAATCTTTGTCCTCTAGATATTTCTTAATGGTAGGACAGAAACCCTCCCTGATCCATTGAAGAAAACATACTCTTGTTACCCAGGCTTTTGTGTTACATCTTCACATGATCCTTACCTATTCTTCATGACTCTATGTTTTCTGAACACTTTAGGAGGGGTCTCAGAGTGATAAACTAAGAGAGGTTTTATCTCGACGTCACCACTCACAATGGCACATAGCAATAAGGTCAGCTTATCCTTCATAGGCTTGTGGCAGACATTTTCTTCTCTTCCTGGGTAATATATATTGTCCTGGTCGTTTTCTTCCAGAAAAGGCCAGTTTCATCACAGTTGAAAACTTGATGAGTGTAAAAGCCATTTCTCAGTGCCATTGTTTTGAGTGTTGTATGTAATTTTCAGCAGCCCTTCTATCAGCACTAGCTGTTTCATTGTGGTAGACCAGATGAGAATTGAGGCCTAATTGTCCTCCTCTGTGAGCACGAAGGAAAAAGACTGCAGGTTGTGCTCCTTTGGCAGCATACAGGGATGATGGCATATTGCAGGGTCAGGGGGGAAAGTTAATACAGCTGAGATTAGGTTGTTTACCTGAACATGTACTAATGGATAGTGAAAGGCAGATGAAATCTTGTGTTACTTTAATTGCTTGTACCCATGTTTGAATAAAAGCAGGATGAGCCAGATGCTTATGGCCCCTCTGGCTGCCTGCATGTTAAACTGGCTTTATGTTTGTCTTTCATCCTCATTTGGGGAACAAACTAGCAGGACTAGGTACCTCTCACATCATTCCTGGGTAGGGAAAGCCTGGAGTGGGCTGGTTCCCCATGTGTAGTGCCTGAGTTGGAACCTGGCACCAGCATAGACTGGTTTGCTACACTTCACCATGCCTAGTAATGCTGTGAACCCCAGTTCTCACTTTAAAATTGTGAACTCACCCCTGACTGCCCTGAAATGTTTCACTATATCACTTGTTGATAGATTATGCTTTATGAGATCTGTATATGTAATCCTAGTTTTTTAACAAATTGTAGGTCCAGATAAGTTATAACCCACCTTTCATTTATCCAAATAGTAATAGCCTTTCTATCTCATCTAACACTGTTGATTGACTTACTAGTTTGAGCAACACCTTTAGCAACACTAGCTTCCTTATACAAATCTTTTCTCTGTAAGATTATCAAGATGGTGGATTTTGACATGCCTTACATATTAGTGAGATCAGTCACATGAATGCCACTCATTTTCTTCACAGCTTCCTTCTTTTCAGTTGTGATTGCTTTATCTTCCTTTCCTTCCTTAGCTTCTTAGCTAGCTTTGGAAGCCATTTTGATAGCAATAATCGTAGCAGTTATATAAAGCACTGACCAAAATCACTTCTACAAACACAAGCATCTGGCCTCAGACTGATGCTTACATAGTTACATACACTTTTCTGGCATTGTAAGTCTTTGTTTACAACCACACAAGCAGCCAGCATTCAGGTTGTAACTCAAGACTTTGGTCATAAGTTAAACCTAAAATTCAGGTTGAAGCCCAAGTTGTTCATATGTAAGGCCAGTCACAACTCAGGGGTCCACTGTATTATGTTTGTAAGTGATGCATCTAAAATATAAAGATGTTAGAAGCCATCTTTACACACCTGTGTGACATATACCTGTGATCCCAGCACTTGGGAGGCTGAGGCAGGATCATTGTAAGTTCAAAACCAGCCTGGGCTACAAAGTGAGCTCAAGATCAACGTGAACTACATCGTGAGACCCTTTTTTGAGACCCTGTCTCAAAAAAAGAAAAATAAAAAACAAAAAATCAGGAAAACAAAAAGGAATTCTAACATATGTGTGTGAAATATATTATAATATATATATAATTTTCTGTTTTATATAGCCAGTAATGGTGAATCTTTTAGAACCTGAGTACCAGAATGAAACCCCACACCTACTTGTTTATCACAAAGTACCAGCACTGCAGTTAAATTTGAATACTGAGGTTTTAGTTTAGAAAAAGCAACTCATACATTAATATCTTTCATCTTAAAAGAATAACCTACATACCATAGGTTTGCTGACACCACTGGACTGTACCTTCTTTCTTTCCTTCTTTCTTTTGTTCAGTTGAACCTAAAGCCTTGTACATGTTAAGCACAATATACCCTCAGCCCTTATACTTTTTTCCCAATACTAGCAATGGATCCCAGAAACTTTGTGCTGAGCTGTATCCCTAGCACTTTTTATTTTTTATTTTAAGACAGAGTCTTACTATGTTAATAAGTTGCCCAAGCTGGGCTTGAAATTGTGCTTCTCCTGCCTAAGCCACCCAGAATGCTGAAATTACTGGCATGATCCACTGCACCCAACCCTTATACCTCTTTTGAAGTCTGAATTAGTGTTTACTGGCTTGAAATGTAATGTGTTTTAAATTTGTTTCTCACATGCTTCAGTTTTGCAATGTCTAAGTAATTTCCTGGCCTTTTTATAAATTGTGGCAATAACTACACATTCTTCTTGTCCTGGTCATTCAAAAAAAAAAAGAAAAAGAAAAAGAAAAGGGAGAGGAAGAAGAAGAGGAAGAAGAAGACAAGGAGGAGGAAGAGGAAGAAAATGAAACAGAAGCAGCAGCAGTTTAGATACTTACAGTGCAATGTACACAATAAAAACAAATAAGTAATTGACAAATGCACTGAGAAAAGATACAGTTGCAATATGTAGTAAATAGCTAGGGATACTACCTTAACCAGTGTGGTTGGGAAGTGTCTCCCTGAAAAGATGGCAGTTTGAACTGCAACCTGATGAGAAGAAAATCATGAGAAGAAAATCTGGTAAGAAAGCATGTGAGGAAAAACATTGAGTCCAGAAAATGAAGCAAGCTTGAGAAATACGATTGGTTTGATATGTAGTTTATGAAAACCTGTCTTTTTTTTTTTTGTCACACGATTTATATTTTAAGATATTGGATGTTAATGTTATGATCAACAATGTGAAGAGCTTCTTAGTTACAAATAGCCCAACTGTGTCAAGTCTCAGTTCATTGGAGAATTTACCAGGCTGGAATCAAAGCACAGGCCTCACCCTTTCTCATGATATGCTGTCTGCCTTTATTTTACTGCTTCCTTCAACTTCGTTAGAGGTGAGAAAAATATCTCTCCTCTCTCCACATCATGCATTTCATGAATTTCATAAGGATATAGCAGAATTGGCCCTAACACTGAATGATTCTCTGATGTATCCTATTGGATGTAGATAAGGTTCTCAAATCCTTTACTTGTTTTCATTTGGCTTGAGACAAGCACCCCAGTACTTGTCCATAACACTGTCACTCAGAGATGTCTTAGAAGATTGCTGTGGCTGTCCCGATAGGGCACTACTTCCATGCTGAGATCATTGTATAGGAGATAGGGATAACAGGGTATCAGTAGAATTTGACAAGCAGTTTACATTTGTTTAACAATCATAACCTGTCTTGGCTTGCCTAGCTTTCTTAGTATCTCTCTCCATCTTTGGGTAAGGGGTCATATCTGTTGTGGTGACTAAGAGCATACACGTTGAAGTGATAGAGCTTTAGTGTTGACTTTGAACTTCACCACCTCTGAACTATCTAAGCTTTAGCAATTACTTATTCTTTGTAAAATAATGATTATAATACCTCCTAGGTGGTTTTAAGGATTACATGAGTTCATATATTGAAAGGCTTAACAGTATTCCCTGTACTTTTTGCCCTTAAGTTTAACTAGAAGCTAAGACATCTACATATACAACACATTAGATGATCAAATATATGAGTCAGAATTCTACCAGAGAAGCAAACTAATATAAAGAGCTTTATTGCAGGAATCTGACATATATAAGTTGTTGGGGATGGGCGATCACCCCCAAATCTGTAGGGCAGGCTGTGAGGAAGGGCAGGCTTAACTTGTGAGTATGAGCTAAAGATGTTCTCTCTGGGCTGAATTTCTTCATCATCAGGGAAGCCACAGTATTGTTCTAAGGCTCTTCAGTTAATTCTGTCAGGACCACCACTCAGATTATCTACAGTAACTCCTCTATAAGTCAAGTGTTTATGGATTTCCACCGCATCTACAAAATACTCTCATGGCAACACCTAGATTGTTTGTTTCCATAACTGGAAACTATAGCCTAGCCAAGCTGACTCATCAAATGAGCATTACGTCAGGTTAAAAATCAGTATTACAAGTAATTGTAGTACAAGGTACTACATATTTCATGATGAATGTTATTATTATGTATGTCTAAAATGTACCAATAAAGCCAGACATGGTGGTGTACGCCTGTAATCCCAGCACTCAGGAGGCTGACACAGGAGGATACTTGTGAGTTTGAGACCAGCCTGGGCTACAAAGTGAGTTCAAGCCCAGCTAAAACTGCATAGCAAGACCCTGTCTCAAATAAATAAATAAAACGTACCAATAAAATCTGACTGGGAAAACAAAACAAAAACTCCAAACAAATAGTCATCGCACAGATGTGTGAAAAAAATAGGCTTCAGTGAATAGAGACATCATTGTAGTTAGAACAGTAGAAGAAGGCTTGGTCAAAAAGGAAAAACTTCTATGGGGCTTTGTAAAACAGAATTTGGAAGGGCATCAAGGAGAGTTTTTTTCTCCCAAGTACAACCAGCCCAGCTTCAGCAAGGAACAAGATGCTGATTAACATATACCAGAGAATAGCTAAAACAGTATAGTAGCTACTAAGCTTCAGAATTAGTTAGAGCTTTTGGTTGCCTCTAAGTTAATGTATTTTATTTTTTTTAAATAATTTTATTTAAAGAGAAAAACAAAACAAAACAGAATAAAGGGTAGCGACAACACAGTATTCCAAGGAAAAAAGGAAAAAAACAACAACAAAAAAAACCTAAGAAATTATTACTTGACAAATTACATACTGACTTCTTGGAAATAGTTGTTCAAATTACAAAGTTAAAACATATAAAATAGACATTCAAACAGTGAGACTGTTAACAGCTCTGCTCCACGATGTGACAAAAACAGCAATATGGTCATCCATCTTACCCACTCAAATATACATGCAATTATATCAAAAGGGTAAAATTAAACACAACAAAACAGAGCAAAGCGGATCACAAGAAAGCAATGTAAGAGACAAAAATTTCAAAACTAGACAATTGGAGATATTCACTCTCTATCATATTGACTCCTGCTTTCCTCCAAATAGTTGTCCATATTGTCACATACAGGGAATTCACATGAAACAACCTAGTATGGAATTGATCTGAGCAGGACACCACAGGTCTTCAAGACCAGACATCAGGGAAGCCAAGAATGGCAGCCATAGTGTGTCTCTCATTCTCCCCAAAACAGCCATCCACACCCCAATATGTGCTGAACTTAAATAAGGCAAAGCAAGCTAAGATCACTTTGAACGAAAAGTGATAGTTTTACTGGACTTCACATCATGACATTATGGAATCAGCACTGGGTATTGTAGTGTCTCTTTTTCTTCAAAGTAGATGTTCATTTCAACATGTGTGACATAGTTGGTTCTCGTAAACTGTTTATAAGCTCTACACATGCGTGAGTCTCTACATGTATATCTACCATTTCTGTATTAGCAGGAAAAACAAAAGAAAGCAAGATAAAACAACACAATTCCTAGAAAAGCACGAGGCAGAAAAGTCACATAAAACCACAATACGAGGTGATCTACAATGGTTACCATGGTGTCTCAGCAGTATATAACAAAATTAATAAAAATGAAGCATTAGAGACATTATAAGACTTCAAAAGCAAGTAATAATCAAGCCAGAGTGGGTGTCTTAGTGAATCTTATCATCTTCAGTGTAGTTGCCTTTACTCTTAGACTTGATGCTATCCATCACAATAGATTTAAATAAAATCAGTCACTACAAAGTAGCAATCTAACAAACCAGATTCAAATAAGATCAGTCATAATAAGACAGTATAAGTTATAAAGGGCTTCAGATTAAGTTGATAGGTAAATTAGGGATGATTACCATATAATGTCCTCCCATTTTTGGGATAGCTGACCATGTCCTCAAGTCTAGCGTAAGTAGACAAACTAGAACAGAGCGTAATCCATCCAAGCAGAGTGGTGAGAATAATGTAAATTTTAAATCTTGTTACCCCATTAACAATATCCTCTGCCTCCCTTTTTTAGACAATTCCTCCCCTTTCACTCCTATGGGGTGCACTGCTTGTTTTGGGTCCCACTGCCTCCCTATATAGAGCATCTCAATGGACCCTATCTCCTGATCTACTCTGCCTGTGTTTCTCTCTGTTAGTATTTCGAGGCCCTCTATACTAGAGATTATAGCCAATCTTCTCTGCCTTATTTCTGCTATTCTGTTTTTCTGCCATTGATAGTCTATTTTTCTCTTCCACTTCACTGTCTGCCTCATTCACTGAGGCCTCTCTGCCACTGTTCCTGAAATGCTCGTATTCTTGTTCTCTCTCCCTAGACTGTCCTTCAGTATTTTTTGTAGGGTTGGACTGGTGGTCACAAATTCTCCTAGTTCCTCTTTGCCATGGAAGCATCTTTTTTCTCCATTAATTTCTAGAGAGAGTTTTGCAGGATACACCAATCTGGGCTGGAGATTGTTCTTCAGCGCTTGAATTACTTTACTCCAAGCTCTTCTTGACCTGATGGTCTGTGTCGAGAAGTCTGCCGTGATTTTGATGGGTTTTCCTTTATAGGTGATCTGTTTCTTTTCTCTGATGGCTTTTAATATTCTGTTCTTATATGGAATTTCTGGGATCTTGATTATTATGTGTCTGGGTGTAGCTCTGTTTTGGTTGTAGGTGGCTGGAGTTCTGTATG